>JAKTRM010000040.1:0-90262 GCA_030579635.1 Wickerhamiella australiensis | reverse complement strand
ACTAAACACACTCGAACACATGGTTCATGCTCCCTGTCGTTGCCACTCCGGCATATTATCAGTGGAGAGATTTGATCGCGAGCAGCGACTCGCCTAGTTTAACTTAACTTAGCTATGTAGACGCGCGTTAGGTGCGCGCAGGTCGAATTGACCTGTTCTATAATAAACTACAGGAAAAAAAAAAAAAAGCTCTACGCTACTTAAAAAAACTACGCTACTTTGTAGCTAGGGCTCTCTGAGCTTGAAGATAAAATTAGCTATGTAGACGCGCGTTAGGTGCGCGCAGGTCGAATTGACCTGTTCTATAATAAACTACAGGAAAAGAAAAAAAGCTCATGAATGCTTAATCTGTATTGATAGCCTTGTTACCTCCTCATTACGAGCTCACAGGTAAACTTTTGTAGATAGCACCCAAAGACCAATGCAGGAAGTATCACTGCTCGATCTCTATAATTCCATTGAAATTCTGCAACAATTAGCTCAGATTCTCTTTTGCCATGATCCATGAATTCTCTACTATTGAATTTGAGGGTGAAGACGCTGTGCCCAAGCTCAGAAGCACAAAATTAGACTAGCAGCGCAAATCTTCACAAATAAATAGCTTCTGACGCTTTAACTGGTCTTTAACCTGGTCTTATTATCTATCTCATGTATGGATTTCCAAAACGACCCAATTCTCTTCGCAGCTACATTCCCGAAGTAAATCTTTTACCATACAGGAGCGACGAGCTTCAATAACTCTCAGCCACTAATTCTCGCAAGATACTGCTCACGAGACGGGCCCTCTGCTGGTCTACTATGCGGGACCCATTTGGGCTCGTCCTCAAAGAGGCGAAGTGCTTTGATATAGTCACTTTCTGTGGTAGTGAACCGATGGTAAATACCCAATGGCAAAATTAAGAGGTCATCTCTCTTGACGTCGCAGCGTATCCACTTATCGTCCTTACTGCGAACATCAAAATATCCGTGCCCATCGAGGACGTGACGAATCTCTTCATCCTCGTGCAGATGTTCAGTGAAAAATACGGCCAGCTTTTCGTTATATACCTCAGGGGTCATAGAATGTGGGGAAATGTCAACAATGTCTCTGTTTTTGTAGCCGCGCTCCCTTGCGAGTTCGTCCACAGCTTCTTGAGTCGTGAGGTGTTTGTAAAAGACCCCAAGACTCTCAAGCTCTTGTAGATCAACATTAATTCCTGAATCGTGGGGCAGTCTCTGATCGCCTGGCAAATTGTCGTAGTAGTATGCTCTCATTTGATTGACAAACTAATTCCACTGCCAGTCATTTGCTGTGGCTCTCATTCACGTGCACTCAGCTGTGGTGGCTAATTGTGGCCATCCAAAATTATCGATTGCGTTATGTATTAGCGTTGCTAAAAAATGGTTGAGTGAGACTTTAAGCATTTTTGGGGTTGCGCCTGTGACTCCTGAACAAGAAATCGAACCTCCGCCTAGAGGGAATTCAAGGAGCAGTGCGTATCGCCTTCGTCAACTTATCATGCATAGATTGCTACATAAATACAGGTCCATTATCATCTCTCGCGCAAACTTTGTTTGATAGCCTGATCTATCATACGTTGCTCAATCTCTTGCGCCGTCAATGTCCTAGAGCCGCTACCCCTTCCACTTGATCGATGGCGGTGCTGATGTTCGGCTTCTTGAGCAGATCCTGGCTCTGGCAACAGCGCATTCTGATACAGAGCCTGGGCGGCGGCTGATCGCTTAGCGATTTTGCGCCGAGCGTGAGCAAGCTTATGCTCCCAGTCAGGGCGAAGCATATCAGGTGTTACCACGATAGCAGTTGAATTGCTGGGTTTACTTATGCCCCACTCGAATGGAGGGGCTTCAAAAGTAATCCCAAATTGACGATCCTGGCAATAAGGGCACGCCGCAGGTTCAGATATTAGCTCGTAGCTCTGAGGCTGGTTAGATGGCTGATTATGAGGAGGGTGGGGAGCAGCTCTTTTTATTTGTACAAAACACTCTGTGCAAATGTCCTGAGAGCAACAACCAGTGGAATTGAGGCGAGGATACATCAAAAAACAGATAGGGCATTCATGAACGCCCCGATAAAGCCAGATTGTTTGAGTGTTTTCCTCGTTCTTATTATGCTGTGTGATGCTTGTAGTGTTTGAGCGCATACGATGTACCGTGTTTTTACCCTTGGGGACACTGCTTGAAAGTCGGCCACTACTGTAAGTGGGAACCTTCTCAAGAGGAATAGATTGTGGGCCAGACTTTGATGACGAGCTTGTATTTGTCTGTAAGGGTGGACTGGATCCACGCCGACCATTGCCAGCGTCACCAACTGGGGTTTTTTGAGAGAGTGCGGGGGAGCTCTCCGTTGGTTTCGGAGGGTGCCAACCAGCAGCGTCTACTTCTTCTAAAACCCTCTGGTCTGTCCACTCTGCTTTGTAGTCATTTAAACCTTTATAGAATGGCGCCATTTGTCTTCTTATGATGCGATCTCTCACAACACTTGCTTTGAAGTCCTGAGGGCCAGAGTATACCCCCTGAGGGAACAGGTAGCCTCCATCGACCATCTCGTTCGGATCAATCCTTAAATTCGCGGGCTTTGGCCGTGGTTTAGTGCTGCGAACGGTAGTTTCTGGTCGTGCCTCTTTAGTGTTTGCATTGCCCATTTCCCGGATAAGTAGACTGTGGTGTGTAAGCAAAGCTTTGATAGTGACATTGGGAGGTGTGGGGCGAGGCTTCAAGAAGATTGCAAGCTGACACCCGCAAGAACAGCAAGACTGCATGACAGCAACTTTCATCAAAACTGTAATTGCTGGAAAGATTCTCGTCTTAACACATAAAATTTGCGTGTTAGGCCAGTATTCCCTGCGACCTCTCAATGCTTTACATGGTTGCCCGGTGACGGCAAAATGGCCTACTGTAACTATCAGAGTTAATAAATAAATAAATATCTGACCAAATGCTAATCACTATCCTGCTCAAATGATACCATGCGTTTTGCAGGTTGGCCTGTTGCTACAAAACCTCTTTTAATGGGCTTTTTTGGCCGAGGAGTACCAGGCCCAGGTGCGAGTTCGTCCACTCCCAGTTCCCCAGGCTCTCTCTCTTCAGATTTAAACCTCTGAGAAGATGGCGTACTCACTGCAGTACTTGAAGCGCGTTTGTGGCCAGACAAAGTGGAAGTATCCGGCTCGGTGGTAGTGGCATCGTCGTCCTCTTGAAGCAACTCCCGGACGCTGGAAATATAAACCAAACGATTAAGCTGCTCAATACGGTTCGCTTTGAGCCATTGTCGAAGCACATCGGTTTTATCTTGTTGTTCTAAGCACACGCTACGCAACAAATCAAGGCAGGAAGAGTGCAACAAAGTGTTCACGTTACCTATTTTCTCCACCAAATCAAGGGAATTACCAAGTGCGTTACTTTCAATGATTTTTGTGATATCTTCAGCAGTGCTCCCAACCACCATATACTTGAGACACCTCACACAGGCCAATAGAGCAGCAGAGCTTAATTTATCGCATTTCGGGGGTGCCAGCAGTTTCGATAAGACATTCCAAAGGCCCAGTTCACTCAAGAGTCTATCCGATGAGCTGCGGTGGTGCCTCAGACAAAAACTAAGGAAGTCTACAATCACCTCCGGATCGTAATTAATCGCAAAGTTTGAGCTTGCGAGATCGGCAAATATTTCCTCGGCACACGACTCATAAAAAGTTTTCTCGAAGCCGGAATTAATGGGAGGCTCAAGCATGGCTTTCAGCGTCTCGCATGCTTGCAGCTGAAGAGATAGATCATCCTGTTTGCATACATCTAGCAGGGCGCACATGAGTGGCTTCGAGGTATCAATTACATTGATCTCGGTATCGAGCAATAACTTTACACACTCGAGAGAACTGCTTTTCAGTTCTTTCGAGTTGCGCTTCAAGCCATAAACCAGGACACGTAGCAAGCCATGTTCAATAAGAGAAAGATAAAGTGATAGTCTTTGCTGCTGGAATACTTTTGACTGAGTGAGAATATGTGTCATGAAACGAACAGCATCATCTTTTACATCACTTGGTGAGGAGGTATTCTCGAACAGGCCAAAAAACTGCTTCATAAAGTCTTGATTAGTTTGGAGCCATGCAATGATTTCCATATGTGACATCAAGATTAATGAGCTAAGGATCCCGAAAAGAGTATCGTCCAGTAGCCTTGCCAAGACAACATCCTTAAGGAGAGAAAGGCGGAACGTCTTCCGTATTTTCTCCATCACGGCATCTTCTATAGGGAGAACTTCTTTGAACGTCACCTTTGTTTCGTAATACTTTCGGTAATTAGCCTTCCTCTTTCCAAATTCTTTATCATACTCAAGAATGCCTAGAAAGAAAGTAAACCAAGCATCCTCAAGTAGCATATCAATAAACAAGTTCTCTCCCATACTGAATAGAGCCTTAGCTACCTCACAAAGGTCTTGTAACGCTGCTAGTCTCCCTTCTGTACTGAGCTCCACTACTTGTGGGTCCCCATTGGTTTCTAGAGTATTGAACAATGCAATCATTTTAGAAAGGTAATCACTTTGAAGAAAATAGACACTGAGCGAGTCTCTGCCGTAAACTGACTGAGAGCAAGCCTTTATACGCGACAAAACAAGCTCCAGGTTTTCATATGTTGGAAGCGGGGGTAGGGACGCTGAACGCGTCAACGACTCTGAAGCTTCGGGAGCTGATTGAATAACATTTATAGTGACATCACTGTCAATGTTCGAGTGTATATGAACCAAAAACTCGCACAGAATCACGCACCCGGTGACCTCCTGAAAACTAAGCGCTAGCTCAGCCTGCTGGCCATCTACCTCCTGGTTCCATATAATAAGTGTGTCCTGTTTTTGATAAAGTATTGGCCCTTTGATTGGTGACCTTAGGATCATGTCCTCTGGTGAATTCTCGTTTTCGACAATGATCATGGGTTTCCCATCATCAATTTCGCCCCAGCAATAGCCCGTCCCTGTGTCCTTCCAAGACCTTTCCTCTAGCTGATAGAGTTTGACGCGCCATCTGCTCGTAGGGATCGTAATGAGCGAGGGCTCGGTGCTCATCTTTGTAGCGCGTTGGTAGAAGCTAGCTTATCGGTTAGGTAAGTTAGCGCAGTAAGCAGGTTAAAAATAATTAACTCGTGCTGTATCCCGCCGGTGCAGGTATTGCATTAAGTGTGTAGTCCTTGTTTCTCAAACTACTAAATAGGTAAGTATTCACTACAGCTACTCTTTTGCATGGTATTTATTCAACTACCCTGCAGATCGGTGCATCGGACCTAATCTGCAAAATACATCATTCACACCAACATACCCGTGAATACTCTCTGAGTTCACAATCAAACGTAGCCCTACTTGCTCATGTGCTCTTCTCGCAGTCTCGCACGCTTCTAGAGCTGCCGTAGTCGCTTTACTCCGTTTTTTTCCGTTCTGAGACTGTCGCCCTGACAGGGCAGACTTCTGCAGGGCTGCTGCAGGAGAATGTTTCATATTCGAAAAGCTCCACGCACGCGTGCTTAAAAAATGGCAGTCTAGGATTCTCTCTTGAGCGATATCTGTTAGTATCTAGTTCACTAAGTATCATTAAATCGTGTACTTATGTACTTTTCCAATTGCTCTCCTCCGGAAGTATTATTGCAGACCGGTAAGAGCTCGCACTACGGCAGGCCGTTTCATCATATGTCGTGTCCACTTGTAGACCTCTGGGAACTCCTGATGCAGATTAATTCCAATCTTTTCAATAACGTGATTCCATGTCACAAAGCATAGGTCCGCAATCGTGATACGGTCACCCACTAGCCATACAGGCTCATCGAAAAACTTGGATTCGCTGAGTGGAGTCGTGCCCAAAATGAACGAATCCTCGTCCATCTCGATAATATATTGTTCTCTTTTCTCAGCGAGCCTCATCTCCACAACACTGTACAGGCGTCGTACCTCGGTACAATAGCGCTCTACAGCGGAAGCAATATACTCGTGATGGAAATAACGGAAATGTAGAGCCTGTCCAACCATCGGTGACACGCCAGATGCCTGGAAATACATCCAGGAGTTAATTTGTGACTGCACTATAAAGTCATCACTCCACAGAGGACAACCAGGTCCTTGGCGCTGGCAAAGATAAGTAGTGATAGCGCTTGACTCCCACACGCTGTGCTCATCGTTATCGTGATCGATAATTGCCGGTATACGCGCATTCGGGTTGATCTCGACATAGGAGGGGCTGCGCTGCTCGTTTCTTTTGAGATCAATATAGAATGTGTTCCATTCAATACCCAACTCTGCTAAAACCACCGCTACCTTGTAGCCATTTGGTGCAGAGCGATGCGAGAACAGTGTGATTCCACTGGTAGGTGGGTTCTGTCGGTACTGCCCGATGCGGTCAAGCGGTGCTTGTTGAGGGCTCGTCGATTCATCCATAGATTCTTCATGGTCACTGACTTGAGTATTTTGCGGTTGGATATTGACCGACGCTAGAGCACTGCTCAACTTTGATACCGATTTCGCCATGTCAAGATGAGTCAAGATATGGGATATGAAAAGAGCTCAAGTATAACCCCGTGGTGCTCACATTGTTATATTTTCGTTCATCAGCAGCTTAAATCAAGAGTTTTCTAATAAATTGGGAGTTCTTTAACTTTTCACATGAAATGGGCCACTAGCCTGCCATCTCTGCAAAGATTACCTAACAAGGCTCCTTTCGGCTCCTTGGCAATTTCGCCCAAAAGGTCTGGGGTGCATGAACCCCAGACCTAGTCGTGCATATCCATATAACCACTGATATTATTGTAAACTCTACCGAATAAAAACATGAATGTATCCTCTTCTGTGGTGTTTGAGGGCATGCAAAGTAATATGTGTAGGCTATTCCTCACTACTGCGTAAATCCAAGTCTATAATCGGAGAAGGGAACCTTCCGCTATGCCTCTCCAAAGTAGTCTCGGGGTTCCTGTAATCATAGAATACAATTTTGACTGGGTCTGAGTTTATAAAGTCATGACATATTTATATAAGTCTGGAGTTCCTTCGCGCCAAAGCACTTTTGGCCTCAATCTTGCCTCATTTTTGCACCAGTGTAAACTGCGCTTGCGCCACTCAAGTAGAGGGTGTAACTAGCTAAAATGATTTTTGTATGCTAGTTGATGATATGCAATTTATGGACCTACTTTAATACCTTGGAGAGTCTTACCAGAAACGCTACCAATCCAGGTGCTAGTGGGGTTCCAGAACAGGTTATTCACCTCGCTTCTATCAGTGAACGCGGCAGCAAGAGGGTTCTCTCGTGAGAAATCCCAAAGCAGGACTTGAGAATCGTCGCCTCCAGAAGCCAGAAGTGTATAATTCTGGTCCATGGGTGCCCATTTGACGCAATTGACGGTTTCTGAGTGGCCACGCAAAATGGATACTGGATTACGGGGCGAGCGTATATCGACAATAAAGATCTCTGGCGAGTTTTTGGAGAACGTCGCGAAAATATTCGGATCGTTCGGGTTTGGTGCTACTCGTAGAAGGGGACCAGGAGTTGTGAACAAGATGGTGGACCGCGCAAGCGAGCGCAGATCGAATAGTCTTACGCTTCCATCAGCTCCACAACTCATGAATTTATTCGGTGACTTTGCAACAAACGCACAATCATAGACTTCAGAGTCATGCGCAATCAGGTATGTGCGCATTGTTTGTGTGGGCAAATCCCACAGGGTGCACATTGTATCAATTGAGCTTGTGATGGCGATGTTCGGGTCGGCTTTGCACCAATCAAAAGAGGTGAGTGGAGCCATGTCTTTGCTTCTCTTGCTTTTCTTCGAAAGCGGGAAAAGAGCTTCTATTTTTCCTGATCCAAGATCAAAGCTCCACATTCGAAGGCAATCCGAGCTACTGAGGAGCCGCAACTGGCCTGTGTGTGTAATACCAGCCGGATCCCACTGTACGCGCGTTTGTGGAAGTATTGAGGATCCATCAGCGATATTGGTAAACCGTTGAATCAGGCCGTTTCTATCATTTTGACCAGCAAGGATATGGATGCGATTATGAGGTCCCTCATTCAACGTGCCGACAGCTACGTAATCTCCGAGATCTGTGTTTGCCCAGTCTCCTGAATAGAGGTTCCAGTTACTATCAAAGAATGCTGCGCGTGGAGGCTCCGTGGGAACAGGTGGCACGGGGTAGCCATAAGCACTCCGATGCCGCCAGTCTACTGCCTCTTGCAACCGCATATTGGCATTGGGGCTAGGCCGCAAGTTGCCATACGAAGCTTGCTTGTGCAGAGACGGATGGTCCATCTGTCAATCTCCAGGTCTCAAGAGGTAGCAGTGTATCTGTCAGCCTTGGCACAAGTGCTGCGGTGTCAAGTCATCGTATCCATGAAAAACTCTGAGTGATAGTCCTGGAAATTATACTAGTTTGAGTTTAAAGTATATAAATTATTGAGCTGGAGGTGGAAGATCGAAAGCTGTGCTTCGCGTGTGGTCATTGAACTTATAAATACCAACCAGTCGGCTTGCCATTTCAAACATATTGTTGCGCAACGATATCACGATAAATTGACCTTGCTTCGTTTGTTCCTGGATATAGTTTGCAATGATAGAGACGTTTCTGAAGTCAAGTGCAGCATCAATCTCATCCATGACATACAATGGAGTTGGTCTATACTTGTGAAGGGCGAATACCAATGCAAGACTGCTGAGCGTTTTCTCGCCACCACTCAGGTTTTGAATCTTTTTCCAGTTCTTTCCTGGCGGCATAACTTCAAAGACGATCCCCTCGAATGGGTCAGTAGAGTCATAGAGGTCGAGGTCAGCGTTGCCATCAGTGGTGATTAAACGATACATCACCTTGAGATATTTCTTAATAGCATGAAGACCGTCTAAGAATTGTGCTTTACGTAGATCGGTGATCCTGGAGTGCTCTTCCTTGACTCGCTCAAATTCTTTGTGTTTAAGGTCAAGACTCTCTCTACGTTCTTTCCACTCTTCAAAAACACGTCGGTACTCCGGGATACATTCAACAGAGTAGTCCAAAGCATCTAGTGTAGCCTGCGTTGACTTTACAAGAGTCTTGAGGTCCTCGATTCTTCCATCAGATAGCTCTTCCAACTCGCGCGTACTCAAATCATTGAAGTGAAACTCAGGATTCTCATGCTTGGGATCCTTGTGCCGGGCCTTGAGATCAGCGTACGGTTCCAAATCAACTATGGATAACTCTGAAATTGACTTCTGGGTACTCTGAATTTTCTGGGTCAAGCCCTGTATGGTGGCCCTGGAATCCGAGACTAGTTTTTCCAGTCGCTGCTTCTCACGCTGAGACTCCGACATTTGCTCCTTGATTTGTGCAATTTCTTCTTTTAGCTTATCGAGCTCATTATCATATCCGGCTAATTGGGTCTCCAACTCACGTACAGTGGTTTCGATCTCCTTCTCACGCTCTTTTAGAGATTTAAGCTCACTCTGAATTTTCTCGACGTCCAAGCGAAGACTTTCCAGTGCACTCTCGGCAGCAGCCCGCTCATTTGTGAGACGCTCCAACTTTTTAGCCTGTGCCACCTTGTCAGACTGCTTATCGGTCTGCTCGAGGGTTAATTGCTTGATACGATCGCGTTGATCGGCAACCTTAGCATCAAGAATACGCAACTCAACACCACCCTTGTCCAGAATTTCCTCTCTGATTTGAGCAATTTCCTTTTCAAGAGCATCTGACCTCGCGTTCAGCTCTTCGATCTCTTGTTCACGGGTACTTATCTTGACTTCAGTCTCTTTCCTGGTAGAAGCCTCCTGCTCTGTGGCTGCCTCTAGCTGCTTCTTTAGCTGCCCTTTAGAATTTTTGAGATCTGCAACAAGGGCTCTTGTATCATTGAGTGTAGTTTGCTGTGCCTGGATGTCACGCATCAAACGAGGAGTTTCAACTTTTAGACGCTCTATAGAAGAGTGCGCCAGATCATACTCTGATTTGAATGCATTGAGTTTATCCTCGTCTTGCTGCATCCTTTCTTTGAGTGAGGCCACCTCGGCAGTGGACATGGCAGTCGCAATGGAGTTACTCATTTTGCCTCTAGAAGGATTTCCACCACCAGACATCGCACCACTGACAGCAATCACCTCGCCCTTCAAGGAGACGGTTTTGATTCTGGGGCTGCTTTCAAATGCGACTTCCCTAGCCTCATGAATATCTTTTGCCACGGCTGTGTCCCCTGTAGCAAAGTAGAAAGCGCTCAAGAACTTAGGGTCCTTGGGCTTGATTAGGCTGATGAGGGTCGGAACTGGCTTCTTCAAACGAATATTGGGCTGTTTGTATGGCCTTAGCTTCTCTAGAGCGATGAATGTAGCACGGCCGATATTGTTATCACGAAGAAACTTGATACATTTTTGTGCAGTGGCGAGATCTTCAGTGACAAACTGGTCAAGACGCGGACAAGCTGTAGAGATAGCCACATCATATTTGTCGTCAATGGCGCCCAGATTTCCCAATCGACCATAGTAGCCTTTGATATTGTTCTTGGAAGCAAATTCATCGAGTGAGACTGCAATTTTACCTTGGGACTTTGCACTTGTTTGGGATTCTGAGGCGCTCATATAGGCTGCTCGAGATTCTCTGGCGGCTTCTTGTAGATCCTTTAGCTTGCCTTCTAGCCCAGCAAAGCCCTTTTCGAGCCCTTCAAGATCATTTTTATTCTTTTCCAATTTCTGCTCATTCTCAAATAGTGCTTTCTTCTGCTCTTTTCCCGTTTCAGCACGCTGTTGCAAACGAGACTTGACATCTTGGAAACTATGCTCTGCATTCTCCACAGTTTGCTTTGCTTCTCCAATCACATCCTTCAGAGCCTTAATTTCGAGCTGTTTTGTTTGGATCTCAACGCGCCAAGGCTCTACCTCTGCTTGCTTTTGCTCAATCTTTGTAGTTAATGGCTTGATGGATTCAGACAGCTTATTGCGTTCTTTGGCTAACTCTGCTTCATCGGTCTCAAGGCTCATTCTGATACTCTCAATCTTGCTCTCCAACTCAGTCATATCGCTATCAAAATTTTTGAGCCATGTAGACGTACTTTCTATACCGGTTTCAGCTGTGGCCTTATCTTTTTCCAGCTTCGTAAGTTTAGACTTGGAATGATCCACAGAAGTAGCTGCTCTTGTGATGGCTGCTGTGACTTTTTTGAATTCAGCCTTATTCGCATCGAGATTGGATTTTGCAGTTTTACTCAATTTAGTGATATCATTACCTCGACTTTCGAGCCCAGCGATTTCTTTGTCCTTTTCTGATTGAACACCAGAGAGCTCGCTGAGAGCATCCTGGTCTTTCTTGAGCTGGTCCTCTGCGATTCCACGATTTCTCTGAGCATCGACTAACTGTTTGTTTTCGAGAGTGTACTTTGCTACTGAGATTTCATTTTGGAGCTGAAAAGCTTGAAAGCAAAGAGCCCGGCTTTCATCGAGGCTTTTTAAACTCTCATCACTAGCCTTGACATAAGATTGAGCCTCCAGACATTCCTCACGCAATTGATCGCTAGCCACTAGTAATTCGCCCAGGCTTTTCACGTACTTGGATGTGCCAATAATGTCTTCCAGATACTCGAGGAGACCGGGCTTATCGCCATCACCTTTTGGTTGCATCATGGCAATATTCTCCACTTCTCCTTGCAAGATCAAGAAACGCCGATGGGTGAGGTCGATACCATAACCTTCCAAGAGGTCTTCAACCTGTTTAACTGACTTCTTCACGCCATTAATAGTATACCAAGTGGGATGGCTTCCATTTCTTTCTGGCGTGACCTTGATATGACGCGAAACTACTAACTCCGAGTCGGAGACACGCGTAGTTGTTCTGTCCCCGTTTTCGCGTGTTAACGCGAAATGAATCTCGACGCTACATTCATCAACTCTATAACCCTTGCTCTTGTGGATTAATCCGGCCATATTTGCCTGGCGAAGTGCCTTTGAGTGCCAGCCAAAAACGAAAAGCAGAGCGTCGATAACATTCGACTTTCCCGAGCCATTGGGACCAATAATTGCGGTGAAATGATCATTGAATGGGCCAACAATCTGCCTACCGTAGTAACTCTTGAAGTTGGTCATTACCATCTGCGAAATGACAAGTCGGGTATGTTCAGGGGGCTGTGGGTCAACGACAGCCTCAAGATTAATTTCGTCGGCCGTTGAAAGCTCATTCGCCTGAAATGAACGATTTTTTCCTGCCTTTCTTGCCTTTTTAGGACTTGGAGACTGATTGCCAGCGGAAGATGGCCGCCTCTTTTGCTTGCGCGGCGTTTTCTTCATGGGAGTAGTGACTTCTGATTGTTCAATATTATCACTAGCAAGGTATACGCTTTCATCAGCTTGTTGGCTCTGCGGTGGCTCTACAATCTGTGCCATAAACTGATATCAACGCACCCTCAGATTTGATGTTTACGCGTGGGAGAGATGTCACGGGATCAGGCCGCGCCGGTTAGAAATGTAAAATCAAGGCCCCAATTAGACCCCGTTTGTAAACGTAATTTATCTCGAGTATTCCATTGTACCTCAAATCTAGTATATTTTTTATTACCGTGTAAACTTTGGGCATTCGAATTATTGGCTAGTAGGATTTCTGTACTTTTGGCTACCCTAAACTCTCCTGTTCTCTGGAGTCTAAGCAAAAAATAAATAAATAAGATTCTAATGTGGCAGGGCACGAATTCTGCTAGCTGTTTTGGGCTTTCTCCCGGCATTAAACCGCTTTTGTTTAGGTGCGCTACCACGATCTGCCGGAGCTGATTTCCGTTTTGTACCCATGTACTTATAACCTCCAGCTGAAGGTGGTCTAAAGGCTTGAGTTGAAGATTGTTTATTTTTGCCAATATCCTCCATGAACTCTAGTACCACCCTTCCCTTAATATAACTACCATTCCCTGCTTTGATGTAGGTACTCGGCACAGCATTCCTCAATGTCGTTTGGCCAACATATTCTTTGAAAACTTCCAGATCAATCAATCGGTATATTAATCTCTCCACGGTCGTGCGGTCGAGTCCGGCAAGCACTCCGTGCTGAGGATGCTTATCGAGGCCCTTGTCCACTATCCGCTTGGGCTTCATCCCTCGCAGAATTTCTACGACTAGAAGGCTCGTTATATTCTGACCACTCAGGCTTTTCACCAATTCTAAGGCAAACTGCGCTTCTTTGGTCATGTCCTTGGCAACCACTTTCGCTGTACGCTTACGCTGGCAGTTATCGCATTTGCCTGCACATAATTTGGGATTTATCGATTCTTGAAAATATTGCAGAATTTGCTTTCTCCTACAGTCAGTCTTGTTTTCACAATACTGCATAACAAGCTTGAGGTTGTGATGGTTTCTCTCGATAACAGTTTTGCTGCTATTTCCTTCTGCGCGATCATTTTCAATAAGCCGGCTTAATTTGTTGTAATCGCCTCTGCTGTAAAACAAAATGCAACTGGATTCCAACCCATCGCGCCCCGCGCGCCCCGACTCTTGATAGAAACCTTCAACAGATCTTGGCATGGTCAAATGCACCACGAAGCGCACATCGGGCTTATCAACACCCATACCAAAAGCGATTGTGGCACACATAACTTTAACTTTACCCTCTTGCCAGCTCTCTTGGAGTTTCTGTCGTTGCTCCTTGGCTAGACCGGCATGATAAAATCCAGCACTCACTCGCTGTTTTCGTAGCTCTTTTGCTGTAGTTTCACAAGATTTCTGCGAATGACAGAAAACAATTCCCGTTTTTCCGTGTGCTTGATGGTATATGGTGACGATTTCATCAATCACCGAACTTTCACTTTTTGATCGTACCTCATAGCTAAGATTAGGACGATTAAAGCTCTGCCTGAAGAGTTTGTAACCAGGTCGGACGCAACGCTCGATATCTGAAAGCACCTCTCTGTTTGCAGTTGCAGTCAACGCCAACACTGGCGCCTTTGGATATTCAGTTTTGAGATCAAACAACTTGATATAATCTGCACGGAAATCATGTCCCCACTGACTTACACAATGTGCCTCATCAATGACAATGCGAGCTAGTAGGCCCCTTTTGTGAAGGGATTTGAGCTCACCTTGCATTCGACCAGAGGTATTGAGCATTTCTGGAGAGAGATAAAGAATATTCAGATCACCTTTTGATAGCTCCCGGTATGCAGTCTCTCTATCGGCAGGATCAAGGGAAGAGTTGATCATTTGTGCTGGAATATCGCGGTTTTTCAAGTGATAAACCTGGTCGTGCATTAATGAAATAAGAGGAGATATGACGATAGTCGTGCCTTTTGTTGCTCCATTCCTACAAAGAGCGGGCAACTGGAAGCAAAGAGACTTACCGCCGCCCGTAGGCATCAATACGATAGCATCCGTACCAGCTAATGTGCACTCGACAATTTCACGCTGCTGAGGACGAAATCTCAGGAGGCCAAATTTTTTGGTGAGCATCTGTAGCATTTCAGAGGTCCATGGGTATTTTGTTGTTTGGGACAGTTGCGTAGGTTGGTCCACTTCACTACCTGGCACAAAATATGGGGAAGGCTCGAGAGACTGAGGCCGAGCAGGCATCGGGCCCGCATCAAACTTGGGAAGAGGGGATACAAAATCACTGGCCATATCGTTTTGCTTAGGTTTATGGGGGGATGAAAGGACCAGGTCATCATCCAAGCTATCATACGCATTCGCCGGACCCTGGTCGTTGTGATAGCCCTCCTCCGTTTGCTCTGAATTCAAATTTTCGATCTCACTCTCTACTTTTTCCAGCTTCCTATCCAGCTCTCGAAAATTGGCTTCGATCCTCTTGTCGCCTAGCGCTTCAAGTAAAATTCTCACTTTCCTCTCGAGCAGACCTATCTTTTCCGTTTGTAGAATGCTGAGTCGATTCTGCTTTGCAACATCTTCTGCCGTTTGCCGGGGAATTTGACTCCCTGTAAGATCAACAACTTCGGAACTATCATCACCACCACCCTCATGAGGTGAATCGGCGGGACGAGGTATACTGTTAAAATCTAAATCAAGGCTATCACCAGCATAGTTGAAGAACCCGTCGTTGACTGGCGAAATTTGAACACTGTTTTGTGGGGAAATGGGTGCACTTTCTTGCAGTTGAGGAGATATCGGCGGGGACGATGAGGGGATCTCTCTCGAAATGTGTGAAGGGAGTAGTAAAGGTTCTGAGGAGAGATCGAATTCATCGTCAATATCAATAGGGTCATTCTCGTTGGCCGTGGCTAGTATAGGCTCTGGACTCACAGCTTGGGTTGAAGGTCTCGCCTTGCTTGTATCCATTGAGGCGAGACCCGTTGCCACCGTGGATGCAGGCGGTAAAATAATATCTTCATTCCAGTCACTGTCACTACCACACAAATCGATAACACTCTCAGGAGAAGGTGCCGGCTGAGGAGCCGGCTGAGGAGCAGTCTGTGGAGCAGGTGTGCCATGTGAGCTCTGAGTCTCGGTGAATGATGATCTTATTCGAGGTTTTGATGGTATGAAGCCCTTTGATTTCAGAAAGAAGTCCAGATTCTCCTTCAGATTATTTCTTGGTGGCATCGCCCGCGACGCGTCGAAATTATGTTTACCTACTTCTCTTTAGAACTTATGCAGTTTATCCTTTTAATAAGGTGGCGATATTTGTGGCGACCCAAACCACGAGAGGTAGTGTGAGGCTGTCCGGAAGGCATATGAATGTAAATTTGGAATTAGTTGAAGCTATTTTATATTCTATCATTATAGAAGTGATGACAATTCCATGAGAAGTTTCCGAACTTCGGAGCGAGACAACCCGTTCACGTGACCGGCTCCCCACAATATAAACTTGGTCTCCCCACGTCAAGCGACTAAATAATGCTCAGAGTGAAAATCCGTCGCATGAGCGCCCGTGCATTTTCATTATCCCAATTCCCTTATCCTACTACCTCCGAATCCAATGCTTACCTTCAAAAGCAAACTGAGGACATTGAGAAATGGTTTCAATCTGATCGGTTCCAGCATATCAAACGTCCGTGGACTGCTGAGCGGGTCGCTACTTTACGGGGTACATTGACTGAGCAGTACGCTAGTGATGTTCAGGCGAGGAAACTTTTTGCGCTCTTCTCCGAGCGCTTCAAAAACGGCGAGCCCGTGCATACCCTGGGAAGTATCGACCCCGTTCAGATGTCACAGACAGTCAAGAATCAGGAAGTTACTTATGTTTCCGGGTGGGCTTGTAGTTCAGTTCTCACCACTACGAATGAAGTTAGCCCTGACTTTGGTGATTATCCTTATGACACTGTTCCTAACCAGGTCGAGCGTCTTTTCAAGGCACAATTGATGCACGACAAAAAGTCGTGGTTCGATTGGACCAGCTTGAGTCCACAAGAGCGTGAAGTAACCCAAAGAACTGATTATCTGCGCCCAATCATTGCTGATGCTGATACAGGTCATGGTGGTCTTGGTTCGGTCATGAAACTTGCTAAATTGTTTGCAGAACGCGGTGCTGCTGGTATTCATCTTGAAGATCAGCTACACGGTGGTAAGAAATGTGGCCATTTGGCCGGCAAAGTTGTGGTACCTACCTCTCAGCACATTTCCCGTCTTTTAGCGACTCGCCTTCAGTGGGACATTATGGGCACTTCTAATTTGGTCATTGCTCGTACAGACTCTGAATCCTCTACTCTTTTAAGCAGCAGTGTCGATCCCAGTGATCACGAGTTTATCCTTGGTGTGGCCGAAGAAGTTACTCCTCTTATGGATACTTTGCTCGAGGCTGAAGTCAATGGTGCAACATCTGAGGAAATCAACGCACTCGAGCTCGAATGGATGAAGTCACATGAACTGCTCACCTTTGATGAGGTTGTTGAGCGCGCAC
Organism: Wickerhamiella australiensis; assembly: GCA_030579635.1. NCBI lineage: Eukaryota > Fungi > Ascomycota > Dipodascomycetes > Dipodascales > Trichomonascaceae > Wickerhamiella > Wickerhamiella australiensis. The sequence goes on along the minus strand of JAKTRM010000040.1, from coordinate 73,467 downwards.
TCACAAAGGCCGGTCTCGCTAATAAGATTGGCCCTTACCTGGAAGCAGCCAAGGGCAAGTCAAACACCCAAGCTCGTAAGATCGCACGTAAAGCCCTCGGCTCTGATGTCTACTTCAATTGGGATGCGCCCCGTACTCGCGAAGGCTACCATCCAGTTAAGTGTGGTATGGCACCGGCCATGAAACGCACCCTTCAGTTTGCTCCTTATGCTGATATGCTCTGGCTTGAGACCAAAAAGCCCGATCTTGAGCAGGCAAAGAAGTTTGCAGCTGATATTCACTCCAAATACCCCCACATGTGGCTTGTGTATAACCTCAGTCCTTCTTTCAATTGGCTGGGGCAGGGATTTTCAGAACAGGACCTCAAAGACTTTGTGTTTGAACTTGGAAAAGCGGGTTTCGTTTTCCAGCTGGTTTCCTTGGCTGGAATTCACTCGAATGCTCTTGCCACCTGGCAGCTGAGCCAGGACTTCCGCACTGAAGGAATGAAGGCATATGTAGACCGTGTACAGTCTCTGGAGAAATCTTCAGGTTGCGATATGCTCACGCACCAAAAATGGTCCGGCGCTAACTATTATGATTCTGTTCAACAGTCAGTCTTGGCGGGATCTTCGAGCACTGCTTCCACAGGCGCCGCTTCCACTGAAAACAACTTTTGAGTTTTCACTGTAGCATATATTAGATTATGTTGAATTGTCGTTTACTTTTCTCACCTAGAGGATTCCTCCTTTACTTAGTTTGATTGCTGAGAGCCGTGGCTCGGAGCTCGAGGGGAGCAAGCGAAACTGTTGACGCGAGCGGCTGAACTTCTGACATAAGTGATATGCAAGGCGTCCTTGACCCTGTATTGGGTTGGCTAAAGCGGGTATTCGCGATATAAGTGCAAGATATGAGTTACTACTCATGCTAATAAATTAAGAAATAGAAATAGTGAGCCCTTGCTGAAATTTTGCTAGTAGTCTAGTCAAATGAGTCGCCTAAGTGTCAAAGTCCTTCGATATGCGAGTGGCTGGGTAATGCGTAGTTTTGCATAAACAATGCATAAGCGGCAGGGCAGTTCGGCGTCTGAGGGCAAATGACGCAAGCACGATCATTCGTGGCTGGGGCCTGATAATCTCTTATATATATCGCTCGAATTCACGGATCACCCCTTACCTGCATCACCCGGCTCGCTCAGAACTACAGACCCGCTTCTTAGCTTCGAAACTAAAGTGACCCACAGTTCTTTCCATCATTTATCATACCAACACTCACTTTTTCTGAACAACTACACTTTCGCCAAATGATCAATCCCCTTATTTTGTCTGCTCTTTTAGGGCAAGTTCTCGGTGGAGTTGTCACTATTCACCGCACCTCGACGGTGGCCCCTATCACACTCACTCATACAGTTGAGCCTAATTATCAAATTATCTCTGCTACAACTACCACTGAAGTCACATTATTCCAGGCTGTCACTACACCTTTGACTATTGCCTCTGGTACTATCTACACCACCATTGGTACCACCAAGCCGCCCCCTGTAACTCAGCAAACTTCCTACAGCCATACGAGCTTCACCAACACAGTGGATCCCAGCTCTTACACTACTGCGACAACAATTGGAAAGACTACAGCTACTAGTTTAAGCTCCTCCAGTCTCACTGCCAGCTCCAGCATCTCCTCGAGTGTTCCTTTGTCAAGCTCTTCAAAAACTACTTCTGGCACAGAAACAACTGTAAATCTTTCCACATCAAGCAGCTCATCCTCTTCTATTGTTCCCAGCTCTAGCTCAAGCTCTTCCAGCTCTTCCAGCTCCGCTACTGCTACTGCCACTGGTGATAACCATTACGGTGATATGTCCGAAATTTTCTCTGCTATTGATACAGCGGAGCCACTCTCCATGTTCTCTAGAAAAGGGAATGGTCTTTCAGTTCCTGATAATGTGAAAGTTGATGGCCCAATCCAAACCAACAAATTCTACGCTAACTTATTCCTTGGAAACCAAGATCAGACCGTCTTTGCCCAGCCTTACGAGCTTTTCCGCAGTACAGATACTACTTATTTCGGCATGGGTATTGGCTATACCGAGTGGAGCCAACGCGTTTTTGGCGATGGTGACCCTGCTCAGTACTATACAAATCCTCTTAAGCTTATGTCCTGGGTATTTTCCGCCAAAGAGTTTTCAAGCAGCAATTTCGAAATGTCTGTTACTGAATCCCAGCCACTGTTCACTTCCGCCGAGCTTTCTACTGGATCCGGTAAAATCACATTCCCCATTGCCATTGGCATGGGAATGGTGACTGGTATCTACAGTGGCGACCTGACTCCTCGCTTGTTCAGCCAGCTTGGCGTCAATACTCTCAAACAGGAAACGTCTCCTCATGATGGTGTCCAAAAGTATCAGGCTGCGTTATTTAACGGTATGAACTGGAACATCTACGTCACTACCAGTGATAGTGACTTTACTTTCACTGTGAACAGTAATAATGAGATTGTTGGGTCAAAATCAGTTGATGATCTTGTTTTGCAGCTCGCAGTTTTGCCCGATGGTGCTACTGATGACTCTCCTCTTGACTCGGCTGCCGGTCTTTATGCGTCCGGTGCTTCAATTACTGGCTCTGTTTCGAACGATGTTGCTACATATGCCTTGAATTATGATACTAAAGGCTCTTCGTCTTCTGGTTCCGCTTTGCTTTATGCTCTCCCTCACCATGTTGATGCTTTCACCGATGCCAGCAAAAATGCTGCTGTCAATCTCACTGCCTACTCCCCTACCAAGGGCTCTCTCAGCGGGATCCTGTCCAACAAGCTTGAAATGGCCGAAACTCTTTACACTGATTTGCAATGGCTTCCCTACCAATTGGGTAACGAGAATACAGCGACTTTCAGCAGTGATGCCTTGCAGTTGCTAGCCTCGGTCCTCAATAGCGAGATATCTGAGGACATGGTTGGCCAGACCAACTCTGCATCAACTTATACTGCAGGCAAGAGCTTTGACAAATTCGCCTACATCCTTCTGGTTGCCAGTGAGATCCTAAATGACGATGACGCCACCAAGCAAGGTCTTGAATCTCTCAAGTCTGCTCTTTCTCCCTGGTTGAGCAATACTCAGCTCACTCCGTTCATTTATGACACTAATTGGAAGGGCGTGACTTCTTCCGCAACCGAGACTGAAGATTTTGGGGCGCCTTGGTACAATGACCATCACTTCCATTATGGCTACTATGTTCACACTGCTGCTGTTATTGGTATGCTCGACAAGAAGTATGGCGGTACTTGGGCTGAAGATAATAAGGACTGGGTCAACAGCCTTGTTCGTGATGTTGCCAATCCCAGTACTGATGACACCCATTTCCCTGTTTTCCGTATGTTTGATTTTTTCAATGGTCACTCGTGGGCTGCTGGACTCTGGGAATCAGGTGACGGCAAAAATGAGGAGTCTACCTCTGAAGATGTCAACTTTGCCTATGGTATGAAGCTTTGGGGTAGCGTTATTGGCGACGCTGAGATGGAGGCTCGTGGTGATCTCATGCTCTCTATCATGAAGAGATCCATGGACAAGTATTTCTATTTCAAGAACGATAACAGCGTTCAACCTAGTCGCATTATTGGCAACCGTGTCCCTGGTATCAGCTATGAGAACAAGCTCGACCACACTACATTTTTTGGCACGAACATTGAGTACATCCAAGGTATTCAAATGTTACCCATCACTGGTGCATCAGGTCTTATCCGCTCCAAGGAATTTGTCCAGCAAGAGTGGGACTCTCTTCTGGCGGATGTTGCCCCCACTCTTGAAAGTGGTTGGGCTGGCGTTCTCCGCTCTAATCAGGCTCTCTTTGATCCAAAGACCGCCTATGAGTGGTTTGCGCAAGATGATTTCAAGAGCGAATGGCTCGACGGTGGTGCCTCTAGAACTTGGTACCTTGCCCTATCTGCTGCCCTTTCTGGCTAAGCATTGCAATTTTGATTATCTCTCTCACCTAATTTATATAGCATTTTCTCACATTTATTCATTTCATCAAATTATACACCAGCGTACTATACCACGCGAGACTTGAAAGCCTTCATCAACCTCTCCCAGGATGGGGGGTCTTATTCTGGCATGTTCTGTTCCCTACATAATCTCTACATAATCACCTCTCTGTGAGAAACCCTTCCCCAGCAATGGCATACCGCCCTGACTTGAATGTGCGATTAATCTGCCCTGAATGCCGGATTGATCCTCCGGACATTGTCGAACGTTTTGCTCAAGGCGACATGGTGTGTGGAAATTGTGGTCTTGTGCTCAATGACCGCATCGTTGACGTCCGCAGTGAGTGGAGATCTTTTTCCAATGATGATAGCGGCGGAGATGACCCTAGTCGTGTTGGCGATGCTTCAAACCCACTTTTGGATGGCTCACAGCTCGATACCATTGTCGCAGTGGGCGCCCCTGGCTCCACTCTTGGCCGTGATTTGAGCAGAGTCCAAAACAAGAATAGTGGTAGCCGCAAGGACACTGCTCTCTTGGTAGCTTTTGGTAAAATTTCTCAAATGTGTGAAGCATTTTCTCTCCCGAGAACAGTCCAAGATGCTGCTAAGCAGGCATACAAAATTGTGTATGATCAACCTACAGTCAAGTCGCGTACTCAACAGAGTATCATGGCCGCCTCTATTGTCGTGGGAACAAGGCACGCTGAGGTTCCTCGCTCTTTCAAGGAGGTTTCTCTACTTGCTGGCGTCCCCTACCAAGATATTGGCAAAACATACAAGTTGATGGAACCCCTGCTGCGTAACACTGAGGGAGTCTCTCTCGGTACAGGCGGTGTCTCTGCTGGTGATCTTATGCGTCGTAACTGCTCTTTGCTCGGCTTGAGTGCCCAGGTGACTCGTGCTGCTGAGTATATCGCCGAGCGTATCCATCAGGAAGGAGCTTTAGCCGGACGTTCCCCTAGTTCGGTTGCTGCTGCATCTATTTATATGGCCACTGCTCTCTTCAATGAGCCTGTGGCTGGTGCCAGAATCGCTGAGTATACTGGTGTAAGCGATGGAACCATTCGCACTAACTATAGGTTACTTTGGGATGTTCGCGAAAAGCTAATTGATCCCGAATGGATCTCGAGCGGCAAGGCTGATTTGTCTAGACTTCCTCGTGTCTAGATTTAGTTTGTTGGTTTCTCCCTAACAGAGGGGCTTTGTGGCAGGTATAGTATATGTATATTAACGGTAAATGCTTTGGAAATTGGAGTAGTTCCGCAGGGATTAATTGCGATATATGTGTACAAATCGTTCATACAAACGCAGTAATCATAGCACATCAGAAATTCTTAAACAATGAGAGTGCTAACGCGATTCTCGAGGTGGCTGTAAGCATTGAAATATTTTTAGTACATTAGGTTTCATAAATTATCTAGTGTCCCTTCAGGGCCAACTACTTATTTTTGGGGATGCAGTTAAATCAGTTGTTCTCGGGGCGGAGCTTGCGGACCTCCTTGCCGACACGCCAGATCTCGAGGTCACGGATCTCTTGGAGCTCCTTCTCGAACTTCTCACGGTAATCGGGCTGAGAGTTGAACTCAAGGGAGCGCTTGGTCTCGGAACCATCCTTGACAGCGGTGTAAAGGTCGTTGAAGACAGGCTTGAGGGCGTCCTTGAAGCGAGGGGACCAGTCAAGAGCACCACGGCGGGCAGTTGTGGAGCAGGCATCATACATGTAGTCCATACCGTACTTACCGATCAAGGGGTAGAGAGACTGAGTAGCCTCTTCGACAGTCTCGTTGAAAGCCTCAGAGGGGGAGTGGCCATTCTCACGAAGAACTTCATACTGAGCAAGGAACATACCGTGGATACCACCCATGAGAGCACCACGCTCGCCATAGAGATCGGAGTGGACCTCCTTCTCAAAAGTGGTCTGGTAAACGTAACCAGAGCCGACAGCAATGGCCATGGCGATAGCACGCTCCTCAGCCTTGCCAGTAACATCCTGCCAGACAGCGTAAGAAGAGTTAATACCGCGGCCCTCCTTGAAGAGAGAGCGAACAGTACGGCCGGAGCCCTTGGGGGCGACGAGGATAACGTCAACGTCCTTGGGGCACTCAACCTTGGTCAGATCCTTGAAAACGGGGGAGAAACCGTGAGAGAAGTAGAGAGTCTTGCCCTTGGTGATCTGGGGCTTGATGTGGGACCAAGTCTCGGACTGAGCGGCGTCAGAGAGCAGGTTCATGACGATAGTACCACGAGAAATAGCCTCATCGACATCAAAAAGATTTTTACCGGGGACCCAGCCGTCCTCCTGTGCGGCCTTCCAGGAGGCACCATCCTTACGGACACCAATAATGACGTTGAGGCCATTGTCACGAAGATTAAGACCCTGACCGTGACCCTGGGAACCATAACCAATGAGAGCAAAAGTATCATCCTTGAAGTAGTCCTGGAGCTTCTCAACGGGCCAGTCCGCACGCTCGTGGACAGTCTCAACATCGTCAGCAAACTGGATGTTCTTGACACCGCGAACCATGGATGGGCGGGCAGCAGCAATGGTAGGGCGGGTAGTGCGTGCAAGAACAGAGAAAGTGCGGGGAGCAGCAACGCGAGCAGCGCGTGCAGCAAAGGCGCGATTAGCGCGGAGGATCATGCGAGCAGACATTTGTGGCCTGGCAATAGGGTGACCTGTTCTTATATAGTGAAAAGTTCAGTGACTAATAAACGTGGGGAAGCGGTAATCGGAGCCTCGCCGAAGCGGTTTCGGCGAGCGGTAGCGGTCGACAGGGGCTTCAGTAGGCAACAGCAATCATAAATTGCGCATTTGCTGGTAATTTCAGCTCTTTCAATCCATTTGGTAACCCACTAGATGTACAGTTTTATACCCCCATACCCTCACCTACAATATGCGTCTACAAATGAGTTGCAGTCATTGGCTGAGATAACCGGCATGTGCATGATGCATAAGGAGTACTAGGCGATATATCACTTCGCGATTTCGGCGGCATGGGGTTGGAGGAATGGATATCCTGCATCATCTGAGTTATTGATCCCCTCATATATCGCGTGAGGTAGGTATGTATCACTTGTATAAACTCTCTGGTATCTGAGCAGCTAGTTTAGTCGCAGATCAACCAGCAGGGCCTTCAGTGGAAATTGTCACCTTTTTTAATCGCGAAATGAGAGAAACTCGAGGGTAATGAACGCTAGGAACAATAATTGGTTCTCATAGCACTAATACAGCCATTCCACTGAGATTTGCTGATGTATTATTGCAAACAGCTCTAAAGCATTGTATCATTACCACGTCAACAAGGAACCATTGTAACCAACCTTTCAACTGTGCCTTTGTCGGTGTATCCAACTCATTCCCCCTTCCCCACCCCTTGGAAAACAGGTTCCAGAGGACGAACTTCCAGGGGCTTACGCAACTGTAAACAAATGAACCCGGTCAACTTGGAGGCGCAACAGACCTCTCAAATCACAGTTAAAGTTGGTCTAATTGGCGACGCACAAGTAGGGAAGACTAGCTTGATGGTGAAATACGTGGAAAATGCGTTTGACGAGGACTACATCCAGACCTTGGGCGTTAACTTTCTAGAGAGAAATGTAAAAATTCGCTCAACACAAATTACGTTCAGCATCTGGGATTTAGGTGGACAAAGAGAATTTATCAATATGCTCCCATCTGTTTGCAATGATGCTGTGGCTCTCTTGTTTGTCTTTGACTTGACCCGCAAGTCTTCACTCAACAGCATCCGAAACTGGTATCGGCAAGCTATGGGTCTTAATCGTAAAGCTATTCCTTTACTAGTGGGCACCAAATTCGACATATTCTATGAAATGAGCGATGACGAGCAGGTTGAAGTCACAGAGCAGGCTAAGCTCTATGCACAGGCTATGAAAGCACCTCTTATCTTTTGCTCGACGGCAATGGGCATTAATGTGCAGAAGATATTCAAGATCGTCCTTGCAAAGGCCTTTGATCTAAAATTGACAATCCCAGAACTTCACAATACCGGCGAGCCAATCCTAATATATCAGCCATGGCAATAAGTAAATTTGTAAAATTCCCGAATACCATCTTATACCTTTCTTTCTACTTGGCCTTGAGGCGTTGAGATATATCTAAAGTCACATGCAAATTAGTGTGCACATATACTACTATCTGATCCAAGAGGGGGTGATCTTTACTTGGCTGTGTACATAAATTGGCATCTATTCTAGTTCTTGTTCGAAAGTTAAAACAATAGACGTGTACACCGTGACTCTTGTTGAAACTGTATTATGCATGGACGAGTCTGACGCTTGTAGGTTTCTTGGCGTTCTTGAGAAAAACCGCAGCACGTCTTTTGTACATCCACTGTAAACACAATTCAAAACCTTCGGTAGTTTCAATATCATCTTCGGGTCTACACTTCATATAGCAGGTGGCCTATTGCTACATTTTACAAAGGGTATCAGTGCAAAGCAGCTGGGCGACTAGTGGGCGACACGTAATTAATGAAAGGTCCATACCGAGTACCGAGGTCTTGCAGCTGCCATTTTGAGAAACATAAAAAAGACTATAATACAGGGTCATAACATCATTAAACAAATTAAATAGCATACGCGTCAATACGTCATTTCAAACGGAACGCTCCAATCCTGCCGGTTGAAGAGCATTCCAAAATCACTTAAACGAAAAGTCATATTCTTTGGTATATCCTCCAGCACGATTAACGCGTCGTCATTCTCAGATTTGCTGCGCTCAGTTTCACTGGATGTGGAACAAAGCGAGACATCAGAAGATCCGATAGGCTCGCGATCGCTTAGATCCTTCTCGCGTTGCACTGTTTCATCAAAAGATCTGCGGATTCTGTGTGCCTTCTTATACTGAGCTTTGGGCTCATCGCGAAGCTCAAGTGGTAGGCTAATGCCAATACTTAGCTCAATTGCTTGGAACCATTGCAAGGCGATAAATAGCTCGTGGCATTCGAAAAGATACTGCATCCCTTCTGCGCGCAACCGCAGCGGGTAAGAACCTTTTCTATAGTCGCCAGCGAACCCGATCTCGGCATACTGCATGGACAGGACTTTGGTAGATCCAGCATGAAAATTGAGCGGAGATATGGTAAGTTGCGTGTTGTTCAGGTCTAAGTGAGCCTTGAACCACCTGCGGCTGAAGCTTCGTTTTGTTGGAGACACCCACTCCAGTTTACAATCAAGCTCGGCCTGCAATGAGACAGATGACCTATAGCTTGGTAAGGATGATTCGTCCGGGGTATAAAATGGGAGTGTCATAGTATGATAGACCTCCCAGGATCGCGATCTGCCAAAGCGCACGTTGCGCTATTATATATATCTCATGGATACCAATGCCTAGTGGCGTCATCATGCATGCTAGGCCCAACGATGCGTGGGGTAAAGTGGGACTTAGGCATACATTTGCGGGGCGCACCACAGTTTCCTGATAGATCATGGCAAATTCCAGTAGGCCATTTCTTCTCTAAATTTATTGGCGTAGGTGCCTGTCCGAGTCTCAATGGCGGCGCGTTGACGACAGTGGTCACTGCAAGGCCATGCAATGTATTACAGCGCGACGTCTGGAGACTAAACAAGGCAGGCATATTGGGAATAATAAAGTCTCGTGTGAAACTTCCACAAACATATCGTGAGGAGTTCACGGCCTCCACAATATACCTCATGATTTCGAATTAAATCAAGATTCTATTCACAGCTAAATTCAGCAGTGCTCACTCCACCTTGAGGCGCGTCGCCCAAGGAACGGGTTTAGCGGACGTGCAATTCCTACCTCACTCGAGCTCTTACCGCTTTATACCTTCCTTCTATTAAAGTTTTATCGTCCTTACGCGAATCCTTAGCTCGGCTAGAGAAGGAACAGTCTACCAAGAGGAAACAATCGGGATTTTCGGCCGAGTACATGAATTTTATTTTTCGCTGGTGAAAACGTCTTTAGACAGTATTTATAAAACCAGCAGTCCAACATATGACTTTAATATTTACAAATCTAGAAGTTAAACTCTTTTCTGAATTCATCGAAGTCCATTCCAGGACCAACTTTTGGTACAAGGTCACGACGATCCATAGCCAGAAGGACTCTGCGCAGAGTCTCGCAAAGATTAGTGCTTCGCTCGAAACTATCACCCTCTCCAGTTTGGTGAAGAGACATACCGCTTAGTAGATGTTCCGCAGCTTCGCGGTAACACCCGATGTTGATACACGAGACGCCTACATTGTAGCGCGCGCGCACAAAGGACGGCCGTAGCTCCAGCGCCTTATAATAAGCATCGATTGCTTCTTCAGGTTTATTAGAGTTCGCCAAGGTGGCACCAAGACGGTTCCACATAAGAGGGTCGTCAGGGCGCACAGCGAGAGCAGCTCTAAAGCAGTCTACAGCTTTTTCATATTCCTCATTGCCATAAAATAAAACTCCAAGACCAACTTGCACATCGGGATCAATGTTTGCGCCATCGGGGGAAAGTTGTGCAGCTTTAATGAAGAGCCCAGTAACTCTCTCGTGAAGTTCAAATCGGTTTTCGTTGGCCAACCCGGGATTCTCTGTAGTTGCCTTGGACACCAGCTGAGGGTATTTAGTAGCAAGCCAGCGCTCAAGAGTGGCAAAAGCCGCATTTTCATAGCCCTCGTTTGTGTAAGAAATTGCTAAGTTCATGAGGGCCTGCTCATTGTGCTTGTCAAGCTTAACGCACTGCTCGAGAGCGCGGATACATTCACTCTCCATTTCGTTCTGAGCCTGGGCAAGACCCAGTCGGCACCAAGCATCCACATGATTAGGATTGCGCTCAAGCGCTGCCTCAAACGCCAAAGCTGCTAGACTCAGTTTGGCGCCCTGATCCATCAACGCTACTCCAAGAGCATAAGGATCCTCCTCCTGCTTGTAGGGATTGTCCTCACTGAACTTATAGTCAGCATAAGAAGGTCGAGAGCTGGCAAACGATTCAAAATCACGTTCCCAAATATCGCCAGCCCTGACATGCGCTTCCCCATCATCATGCAACTGGTCCTTAATACGGTCCCAAACATCATCCCAATCGGGCGGGTAATCATTTTTCTCAAACCATTTAGGGTCATAACCATTCTCGACGGAGTAAACGGGATCCTCCTCAAGATCTTCCACTGCGACCTCAACGGTTTCACGAGTTTTTTGTAGAGGTTCCGCTCCGGTCTCCTTGGGAGGGGTGTTCTGAATGGACTCGATATTCTTGAACTGTTGTTCCCAAGATTCATCGTCTAACTCTACAATTCTAGAGGATTGAGGGGTCAACTGTTGAGAGGTAGCCCCATGAGCGCCTACCATGCCGCCCTGATACATTCTGGGCTGATAACGCATCATGGGGGTACTGTTCATTGGCCCGTGATTCACAGCCGCTGGGGTTTGTGCTGGAGTTTGGATACCAGGCGACGGGCTGTGGAAACCAAACTCAGATGCCCATTCACTTTTCATGGGAGCGCCGGGAGCCATGTGTGGCTGGGGAGACCCACGCATCTCTTGAGCCCAAGAAGAGTTTGCCGGGCCTCTTGGAAGTTCTGCGCGCATCTCGTCAAAATTGAATGCCTGCTGTTTACCCATTTGCTGAAGCATCTGCTGGTCGGCAGCACTCATTTGCCGCTGGTCACGCATCTGGGGCTGCTGGGAGCCAACCATACGTTCATGTTGTAAACTTTTGTCAAAGTGCTGCTGTTTGGCCATCTGTGCCAATGGATTGGCACCCGTTGAACACTCACTTCCACCCATAAACGACATATTGACAACTACACAACCCGTAGTGTCCGGATAACTAATGCGGGGGCATGGTCACGTGACTATAGAGGTAAAGCGGGTTTTGCCGATTCCCCACGAGGGAAACACAAATTTTAGTCCAACGATAAGATCAAACCAAATTTTCAGGCTTTCTCCATAGTCTTATTTAATTCAAAATCCGACTCTACTTGGGCACAAGCACTTACCGAGGGATCGAAGGATGTTAGTTGCATGTGGGCTGCACCCCAGATTTCACCCCACCCATAAAGTTTATCCGAAATCAAGCACACATCATTCAAGAACACCCTAAAGGGTCTTCCTGACACATGCGTTTGCCCACTCACATATATAAAGGTCTAGGTGCTATTGTATATACATTTAAGATGCTGGAGGTCCCATTTTATCAAGATACTCTTTGGTAAACTCGTAGTTTCCGTTACCATCAGGGACCAGCACGCCTGTACCCAAAAACTCGTCAAATTGAGTCGCTGAGATGAACCCTTTGGACTCCAAAACAGGGTTGCGAGCAAGATGGGTGTTCCACTTTTGAGTCTCATCAATGAGGGCATTGACGTCACTTTCGCTATACTTGACAGGGAAAGGACGCTCAGGGTTCAAGTTGAGGAATGGCCAATTCATCGAAAGCTTGTAGATGGAGTAGTCGAGGTCATTAGCAAAGCCACTATTGATATCGGTGGCCATGTTACGGTCAAAAACCTCCTCGCGACGCTTGATACTAGGGTTGAGGGCCTGGAAAAGGCTAGGGCGAGCCTTGTGGAACAAGAACTCATAAGCAAACTCGGTTTGAGTGAGTCGAATGTAATGGTCAACGATGATCTTATCAGTTTCGGAAAGCTTATCATAATCAGGAACCTCCTCCTTTTTGTAGATGCGCTCACCGCGATTGCGCACAAACCAGGGAACGCCGTGCAAGAAGAAAGGGCGGATAGCAGTGTTTTCGAAGTCGATAGTCCAGAACTTTGTGAACTCATCCTGGGACAGAATATTCAAGGGACTCAAGTCAGGATGGTGCAGACGAGGGCTATAGATCTCAGGCGCAAATTCTTTTTCAACAAAAAGACTGGGTACCAACTCTTGATAGCGCTCAGCAACTATCTTACCCTTTAGAAGCATTTCGTTGGTGGGGTCCCGGGCAATCCAGTCATTTACATAGGCCATCTGCACGGCAGCTGTATCAGCCAAGTAGTCTCGATAGTTAGTCCAGGGTCCGCGGAATTCTTTGCCAATATCCGCGGTGCGGCCCTTCCAAAAGCGTTTCTCTGTACTGGGACCGATGACCCATTTCTCATGCTCAGGCTGGTTTGTAGCCTTCACACCATTCTTGCAATCATCAGCGAAATAAAGTGAACCAATTGCGTTAAACTCAGTGGCGAGAATTTTGTCTTGAATGTCTACAACTGGTTTGATAACACGACTTTTCTCCTTGAGATCATCACTCCAAGGTTTCCATTCTGCCATAAGCTTCTGTCCTTCAATATAGTCCATGAGAATATAGGGACTCTCAAGTTGGTTATCAGTATTTTTGCCCCATGAGACAGGAGTAGGTAGTTTGACTCCAGACTGAGTCTGCAAGAAGTCCATCGTAGCGACCTCAGATAGTAAGCGATTTTCACGATACTCTTGATGTCCAACGGCATAAGGAATGCGCAATACATAGACGCGCATGTCTTTTAGCACTACTTTATAGAGCTTGTTGTGCTTGCCTTCAAAAAGAGGCTCGATAGTCTGAATAGCAAGCTGGCTCATAGAAGGTGTCTTTTGAAGGTAATCTACTTTCTCTTTAAGGAGTTCCAAGAGCCCTGGAAGAGAAAACTTAGTCGTGCGTGCTTCACGCTTTGCCTTGTCGTCTTCGAGCCAGCGACCGGTTTGAAACTTGAAAAAATCTTTTGTATCGGCATTGGGATCGTTAAGATCAATAGTCATGAGATCGTCTTTCTTATTCAATACCTGAGTGCTCCGAGAAAAGGCCCGAGTGGCCAGTCTCTTGGTAGACAGTCTTGAAAGCATGTCAGCGAGGTGTGAGAATCCCTCGATATAAGTCCACATTAGAGGTCTTGGAGCTTGCAGTTATCTCATGGTACTTGACGCATTTTTTTAAGCTTTATAACTACGCAATCTGCTTAGCACTATAACTAGATGATGAAGTTAGCCTTTCCTACGGGCCCGTGTCTCGAATTACGCATATTCATAGAGGCACGGAGAATGAAGCGAAGGTATATTAGTGGATAAATCCCCGCCATTGTTAATAATGAAGGTTTGAAGCATATCGTTGCATTTCCTTGTTTTCCGGCAAAGAGTCCTACGTGTCTCCAGCTCTACGCGGAGATCGCGATGGAGCAATCTCCACATACGATGTGCTTTAATCTCTTTATCAGATGCTTTGGACACTTCCTGAGCTACTTTCATTATCCTGGCTCTATCTTTGAATATATGATTCTCATGATTTCGTAGATTTTCCCCTAGGACCATCGGTAGAGAGAATCAGTAATGTGATGCCACAGAGTAATTGTTAAGATCTTCTATGAATAGCAGCGAATCTGAATGGCTTCTAAGACTTTAAAGTTGAAGTGCCTATTGAATAAATGATCTAGAATGAACCTGTTCGCCTTCTATACCTCATCCCCAGAAGTCTCAAGAGTTACTAGCGCTGAATCCCGCAGCCTACACATCGCGCACACATGCGAGCATACAATTGATAGGATTGGCTAGAAAAAGTGAAGCGCCTCAATCATATTAGCTCTCGCCAAATGCTTAGCCGAGCCCATCGGTAGAAGCCACGGAGGTATGGTTTCAAGTGGCAACAAAGTATTGTATAGATATGAGGTAGCGGCGAAATAAAATTCGGGATTCTCGTACGTTGAAATTTCGAACACAAGGGTTTTCTTTAACTCGTTGATATCTTCAATTTCATGAATATCTCGTTAGGGGCATACGGTAGTGGCGCAAAAGACGTCTCGCTTGCCGAGCTGCATATGCAGTGGCAGATCTGCTATGCGAGGCACCATGCATAGCTGCTCACCGGCCAAGGACAATACACCCGTGATTTTTTTTTCCCTGGTAATAAGATCCGGGAATGTAAGCACTCTTCTATAAGCCACGGAATTGTCTCTAAGTACGGTAAAGGCCTCTGGGATCACCATCCGAGCGGGATGCGTAGCGTGGATGTGAGCGCACGTGTGTGAGGCTAAGTTAATGGGAAGCAACAGCTACTTTAGACGACAAAATTGGTATATGGGCGGTGCTTAGCTTTTGTGGCACATGGAAATTTTCTGGGCGGACTTCTTTGGCTTGCTTGAATAAAGAAATAACTATGCGCCTTATCCTTCAATCTGTCCGATGAATTCAAGTAAACGAAATTTGTGAATGCTATCACCACCTCCTTTCTGTATTAGTATCAGGCTCTACGTGAACCGTTGGAGCTCGGCTCAGTTCCCCACGTCCCATGCACGCGTGCCTCGATCCATGCGCATGCATTATCTCTCCCAATTGCTGCACTATGACGGCATGATAGTTCGCCACTTTGAAAGAGAGTGGAATATAAATATGAAGCCATTGTCTCCAGCTACCACCAACAAATGCCTTTCAACACTATCATCAACTCAGTCCCACAGCAATCGGTCTACATTGTAGAGCGCTTCGGTAAATTCCACAAGCAGCTCAAACCTGGCCTCGCTGTAGTTCTCCCATTTGTCGACAAAATCCGCTATGTTCAATCTCTCAAGGAAACTGCATATAGTGTTCCCAAACAAACTGCCATTACCGCCGATAATGTTTCTCTTGAGATCGATGGTGTTTTGTTCACCCGCGTTGTTGATCCCTATAAGGCATCGTACAATGTGAACGACGTTTCAAATGCAGTCGAGCAGCTCGCTCAAACTGCAATGAGATCTGAAATTGGCTACCTCACTCTTGACAATGTTCTGCGCGAACGCACTGCGCTAAATCAGCACATCACACAGGCTATCAACGAGGCAGCCTTAGATTGGGGAATCACCTGCTTCCGCTACGAGATCAAAGATATCAGGCCCCCTCAATCTGTCCTTCAATCGATGGAGAAACAGATTACTGCCGAGCGTACCAAGCGTGCCGAAATTCTTGATTCAGAGGGTCGCCGTGAGTCCGCAGTCAACAAAGCTCAAGGTGAGAAGTCAAGTTTGATTCTCAGAGCAGAGGCGCAAGCTGCCAATCTTCGTATGATCGCAGAGGGTAACAAAGACTCTACTATTCTCCAGGCCCAAGGTGAGCGTGATCGTATCCTCGCCCTAGCTGAAGCAGACAAAGCCAAAGTTATTGCCGAGGCCCAGGCTGATGCCTCGCGTATTATGGAACTTGCAAACGCAATTGCTGTGACCCCTGCCGGTCAAGAAGCTGTCAATCTGATTGTCGCCGAGAAGTATATCGCCGCCTTCAAGGAGATGGCTGCCTCTTCCAACACAATGGTTGTCCCTACAGATATGTCCGATATGTCTGGTATGGTTGCTGGTGGTATGTCAATGTTTGGTGCAATCTCCAATGCGTCCAAGTCAAGGACACAGCAACAGGAGCCTCCTACCAAGCTCAATGGCTCTATCAGAGCCTGAGATCGACATCTTGCCGATAAATTTCCAATAACTATTCAGGCTTTATTTAATTATTATTACTCATTTCACATGTTGAAAAGGTGTCCGTGCTAATTCGGTGAGTCTGAGACATTGATATTCATGTTTCAAATTAAAGACCCTAAAATCCGGAATAACTCATCGAGTCAGAAATTATCTTTAAAAAAAAATATTTTTCATATCTGCTTAGATATCCATATAGGCATAGACGAGTGCGTTGGACCAAGCAGACGGGCCTTCAGATATTTATGTTGGGTGCGACCTGATTATTGACTCAGATCACACATTACGTTTCAGCCTCTAAATAATATAGTTGAATTTGAGGAATTGGAACCATGAAAATAACACAATAAGTACTACGGAGATAGACTCATTTGAATCTGGTTTTCGTTTCTCGTTTCCTCTACCTACTGCAGCGACAATCTCACAACATGGCTACATCTAAGGCCCTCATCACCATCCATTATCATCATCACATGGTGGGTTCAACAGGCGCAGTATTTGTGCCTCTGTTGATTGCCCAATTGCTTTTGCTTGTGACTTTTGCTATCATTTTACTTGGTCTTTACTATTTCTGCTGTTCAATTACTTCCCCACAGTCTCCTAGCTATCGCACAGTCCAGTTTCCTGTTCTGTTCAGTAACATGGTCTCACATGGTCTATTCTATGTATTTGGTGAGATCGTTCTCTATGTTGTGGCTTCAATACAATCCCCCCGTGGCCAAATCCCTCAATGGGTGGCACTTAGCGCTGTCTCGGGTTCACTTGTAGTTGAGCCTGTGATATTTGCAAATGTATGCTCCGAAGATTCTTCCCATGTATGGAACGCAATTGCCACTGCTTGTTTTAGTGCAATCATGGGACTGGGTATCGTTTTGCACCATGCAATGGCGTGGCCGCGATACTTTCTCTTGTCCATCTACTCGGGATCTTTGTGTATGACGATAGCTGCCAGCCTTGTTGTCCATACCATCTCAACACATAAGATATCTCGGTCAGGACATACTGTCTTCCCCAGAGTTTTGCAAGATGGCAAGCACGAGCCCACATCCCGGCAATCAATCACCTGGCTTGCATTGGCCGCCCTTACCTTTTTGTGGGGCGTGCAGAGTATTCCCAACTTTGTCGAGTTAGATTCGGCTCTCCAACAAGCAATCGATCTGTACATGTTACTTTTGGTGATACTGACGGCGATCACGGTCGTAGTCGGTGAGGTGACCTTGTTGGGATGGCGTGTACATCCCGTAATATTCATGGCAATAAATGCTCTGATTCATGAATCCATGCTATGTTATACCAACAATGTACCACTCGTGCCCGCCGCTTCACGGATTGTCAGAAGCTGCACCTTAGATGGGGCCCTAGGATTCATTGGTAGCGCAATGATTATTTATTACGGTAAAAGAAGCATTTTACCCAATTGCATAGAGTCATATGACCGTTAGACTATTTATGGAATATAACCTACTACTTTTATATGATTAGTTTTCGCCCTTCAACAATATTAGAGAACTCTCCCGCTTCACGCCACCTCTTGTACCGCCACCAAGGAGTTTGAGTATTGATGAATCTCACATTCTACCAGTCCAAAGACCTGATACAGAAACTCAGTGTTAAGCTAGGATATATAGAGGGTGAGCGCGACCGTCTGCCATATTCTCAACTCATAGAGGATTGTAGCAAAAGCCTCAGTCTCTTGGGATCAAGGGAGCCCGTGAGCTTGATAGCCTCACTTCAGGTTTTTAGTGACGGGAAGCCCATCACTCCCCCTGTATCATCTACTTATAAGCCTCCGCAGAGCAATTCTATATACAAATGGAACGAATGGGTAGAGCTGCCCGTGACCATCTCACAGCTACCACTCAATTCGCTACTCGCAATAACTGTGTATGGCCCTTCCGGAGCGAATACTTTACAGATTTATGGTGGTTCCACTGTGCCCCTATTCGATAAAGAGCTTACGACTTTGCGGCAAGGGCGCCAGAAAATGATGGTCTGGTTGGACAAGAAGGCTGATGGTAGCCCGGATTCTAGCACAATGTGGCAGGTCGATCATGCTGTGAATGAAATGGATCGGCTAGAAGACCTCATCAAACGTCACCAAAGAGGTGAGATCAGCAGCCTTGAGTGGCTAGATAACCTTGCGTTTCGCAAAATCGAGAAAATTAATCGAGAGTATCTGTCTAGCGATCATCAGCAACACAATTTGTATGTGGAACTGCCATCATTTGACTTCGACGTCGTCTTTGCCCAGCATCACTACCGGCTTGGTTCAGCGACTATTTCCAACACTCAACAGTTGTCAACTCCAGTGCAAGTGTTCTCTGAAGATAACGATACACCATTAGCAATCATGTTCGACCCCGACCTGAACAAGGAAACACCTATTGAAGCCAAGTTCCGACGTCTCATCCGGTCTGCTATCGATGCCACTGATTTGCGTCCCAATGCAAAGATCCGCGATGAATTGACCAGAATTATGGGATACTCTCCGGTTCAAGAGCTCACCAGTGATGAGCGTAATCTTGTTTGGAGGTTCAGATACTACTTGTCGCGGCACAGTCAGACCCTCACCAAGTTTGTGAAAAGTGTCACATGGGATGATGCTAATGAGGCAGTCAAAGCTATAGATGTCATTCATCAATGGTCTCAAATTGAAGTTGCCGAGGCTTTGGAACTCCTGGGCCCCAACGTTGAGAACCCTGATGTAAGGACTTATGCCGTTTCCCGCCTTCGGACTGCCTCTGACGGAGAGATTGAGCTATACCTGATGCAATTAGTCGAGGCACTCAAGTTTGAAAATTATCGGGATTCGCCAACTCAATCTGCCTTGGCTAAACTGCTTGTGTCTAGGAGCGTTCAGAATTTTATGTTGGGCAATTTCTTTTACTGGTACATGTATGTTCAAACAAGTGATCGAGCATATGGGAAGCGTATCTATGAACCAATCCTCTCGCATTATCTGGATGTGCTCGCTCACTCCAACTCTGATGATCAGCTGAGTCTTCAAATTCGTCTACAGGTCAAGCTCATAAACAAGCTCTTAGACCTGGCAAAGTTTGTGAAGTCGTCTCGAGAGAACCGTCCGCGTCGTATCCAAGCAATGCGTGACTACATTTCAGATCCTAGAAACAACCTGGATAATTTCTTACCCACCGTTCTACCATTGGATCCATCTGTGATAGTCATTGGGTGTGTGGCCGAGAAATGCTCGGTTTTCAAGAGTACAATGCAGCCGCTGAAATTCACATTCAAGACACAGGGCGGAGGCGAGTATTCACTCATTTTCAAAAGCGGGGATGATCTCCGCCAAGACCAATTGGTAATGCAAATCATCATGCTCATGGATAGATTGCTCAAGAATGAGAATCTCGACTTGCGTCTCTCACCATATAGCATCTTAGCCACTAGCGCCTTTGACGGTGCTATTGAGTTTGTTGTGAACGAGCCACTTTCACGGGTTTTGAGCGAATTCCATGGCATTCTGCCCTTCTTAAGAGATCATAACGGTGATTCGTCCCAGCCCTTAGGTGTCAAAGAAGAGGTAATGGACAACTTTGTGAGAAGTACTGCTGGCTACGCGGTCATTACATATCTTCTGGGTGTAGGAGATCGTCATTTGGACAACCTTCTTCTTAACCCCAATGGCAAATTCTTCCATATTGACTTCGGCTACATTCTTGGCCAAGACCCAAAGCCGTTTCCCCCCATGATCAAGTTGCCAATTCAGCTAATTGATGGTATGGGGGGCATCAACTCAGACAACTACAACAGGTTCAAGAGCTATTGTTTCACGGCATTTATTACGCTACGCAGGTCGGCTAATCTCATTTTGGCCCTGTTTAACCTCATGACCGAGTCTAGCATTCCCACTCTTATGGCCGAGCGTCACCAGGCTGTTCAGAAAGTTGAGGAGCGATTTTGTCTTGATATGAGCGAGGAAGAGGCCATTCTTCATTTTCAAAATCTTATCAATGATAGCGTTAACGCATTTTTGCCAGTCGTCATCGATCGCCTCCACAGTTTGGCACAGTATTGGAGGGCTTAAGCATTATTTATTAACTTTGCATTCAATTAATATTATTCAGGGGCTGGATCTGTTTGCGTTCTATTACCTAGAGGTGAGTGTGCCCTCTGGTTATAACGATCCACTAGATGTAGAGTCTAATCAGTACTTACAACTAGCACTCAGACGGTCAATTTAATCAGACCTGCAGAGGAATGAAAATCCACTTGATAAGAAGGATCCACCTTCAATAGAAATATTGTAGTTATAATCAATAACTTATACATGAATCTATTCAGTTCGTTGTTTTTTAGTAGGTGGTTCTTCGTGTGCAATTACTTCGACTGTTTGTTTGGCTGAACTGTTTCTCAGGCGTCCGTTCACGACTGCTGCATCAGGTGCCCGTTCAACTGCATTGCGAGCAGCTTGAGCATTGAGACCCCAGACGCATGCAAGATTCACAACGTCGAGGGGCGCTCTGGCAGAATATGCATCTTGCATTCCTGAGCTGACAACGATGCCACGGTCGCGGGTGGCTCTTATGATTGCCGCAGCATTTGATATAGTGTGCTTCCGAGTCTCGGAGTCACGGACAGCCTCACCATAACAAATCTCAAATTTGATACCACGGTCAACTGCTGCGCAAGCGATCTTGTGTCGGAGATAGAATTGCCATCTGCTGGTCATATCTAGTGAGATAAGATCAATATCTAGGGCAGTAGCGGCACTCTGAAGCGCCTTTTCGGTCATGGGCCTTATGGCTACAATATCAAAATGGGACATGAGTGATGCGAAGCTTTGATTCTTGGTCGAATTATCAAAGATGATTGTGAGACGTTTGAGTATAGTCAGTTTGGGATACATTCTTGTAAGTTGTTGCATAATTTCTTTGGTGAGTGGGGATGCAGCACCCTTCACTTTGGATATTGTGACTGCAATAGCAATCGTGCCATAGCCGAGCTTGATAATGATATCAAGCATTGGTTTGAGCTTAGCTACAGAGCCTGGCCATGCTACATTGAGATCATAAAACATACGATGCTGGTTAGGGGTGTGTAGGGCAGAGAGAATAGACCAAGTGGAATGGGAGAAAAAAGTGGCGCAAAACGAGGCAAAAATCCCACCAATGTAGACCATCAGGGGGCCTGCTAAAGAGTTATGAGATAAAGTTATAGAGCCTTATACGCTCTCGAATGAAATTAAAAATTCGACATTAGTCCCACCTCTCATGCAAGACTTTGCATACATATGTGGGGTGGCGCGGAGGGAAATGCGCACTTGTTTTCGATAGATAAAGTATCAAGCAATCCTTAGGTAATAATCTATCAAATGTCGGTGGTAGGAGTCCATTACCGCGTGGGCAAAAAGGTAGGAGAAGGATCATTCGGCGTCATTTTCGAAGGTACAAACCTTTTAAACAATCAGCCTGTGGCGATCAAGTTCGAGCCTCGCAAGTCTGAAGCCCCTCAGTTGCGGGATGAGTTCCGCACATACAAGGCTCTGAAAGATTGCGATGGCATACCGAATGTATATTACTTTGGTCAAGAAGGACTTCATAATATTCTTGTCATTGATCTCCTAGGTCCTTCCCTAGAGGACTTGTTTGACTGGTGTGGCCGCAAGTTCTCGGTGAAGACCGTTGTTATGGTTGCAAAACAAATGATCACCCGCGTAGAGGAAATCCACAGCCGCAGCTATATTTATCGTGATATCAAGCCAGATAACTTTTTAATTGGACGTGACGACAACAAAGTTTTCGTGGTAGACTTTGGTATGGCAAAGCAGTTTCAAGACCCTAGCACAAAACAGCACATTCCTTATCGTGAGCGCAAAAGTTTGAGCGGAACGGCGCGTTATATGAGTATTAATACGCATCTGGGCCGTGAGCAAAGCCGTCGAGATGATCTCGAAAGCTTGGGTCATGTATTCATTTATTTTTTGACTGGGCAGCTTCCATGGCAAGGGCTGCGTGCGGCTACAAACAAGCAAAAGTATGAAAAAATTGGCGAGAAAAAGCAATCAACCCCTTTGGCAGTTCTTTGTGAAGGTTATCCGAGACAATTCCAAGACTACATGACATATGTGCGAAAGCTGGGATTTGACAAGCTACCAGATTATAGCTATTTGCGCCAGCTTATGACCGAAGCTTTGGCTTCAATTAACGAAAAAGAGGATGATATTTACGACTGGATGCTCCTGAACAACCGGCGTGGCTGGAATGACCAGCAAAACAAGAAAAAAAACTTACATGGATACCAGTCAAAAAAGCAGCCACAGGTGATATCTACGGCTGCCAAGAATTCACCCAAGGCTTCAGGTACAAGAACGCCTAGTCAACCAATGCAAAGCCCCAAGTATGGAGAAACCTCACGAACAAACACATTCACCCAGCAAGAGCGGCCCAATTCCTCCTCATCGAATGGATGGATGTGTTGTTGCTAACAATTATTTATGATTGATGTAATGATAATAGCACTGTAATTCTACTTTTGATTTTATTCACAGATAAATATACTTCAACCGAAGTGGAAACCACGAGAGCCGCCACCCATACCTTGGCCGCCAAATCCACTAAATCCACCGCCCATATTCCCAAAACCTTGGCCTCCCCCGGCGCCGCCAAACATTTGGAAGAGAATATCAGGATCAATTCCTCCACCCATGCCGTGACCGCCGAAGCCGCCGAAGCCGCCATGGCCACCCATGCCTTCCATAGGATCAAGGTCAGCTCCTGAATCGAAACGTGCGCGCTTCTGAGGATCGCTTAGGATTTCGTAGGCCTCGCCTACTTCTTTGAACTTATCAGCAGCCTCTTCATTATCAGGGTTTTTGTCGGGGTGGTAAAGAAGAGCTTTCTTACGATATGCTTTTTTGATTTCCGCATCAGAAGCGGTTTTAGAAACATCAAGTACCTTGTAGTAATCTTTACGCTTGGATTTGCGAAGCTCAAGCTCGGCCTCCCTAAGCTCACGCTCGACCGCGGGATCTTGGCCATGCTCAAGAACCTGCTGGAAAGTATTAACAGCGTCCTCATATTTTTCTAACTGCATAAGAACCCGTCCCTTGGTGCGGAGAGCCTTCACAAATGTCTCATCAATCTTGAGTGCCGCCTCACAATCAGCAAGCGCTTCATCATAGTTTTTAAGAGACATTTGTGCGCTGGCACGATTTGAGTAGAGCTTAGAGGCTTGAATACTTCTAGGATCTACACGGATAGCCTCGGTGTAAAACTCAATGGCCCTGGGGTAGTTGCGACCCTTGAAAGCTGCGTTGCCTTCCTCACGGTTACGCGCAACTTCTTTTGCAATCTTATTCCATGTACGAGCTGCCTTATTATCGGGGTCCAGACGCAATGCTTGAATAAAATGAATACTAGCCTTTTCAGCGTCACCCTCGGCGTATAGCGCACGGCCACGCAGGGCCAAAGCATCAGGGTCGTTACTGTTTTCACGAAGTAGGCCAACTGCAAGTGCACCAGCCTCAGGGGCTTGACTGCCTTTAAGAAGCAATTCACCACGAAGGATTTGCCATGCATGGGGGGAACGAACACCACGGCCAAGGCCCCGCTCGGCAGTATTAAGAGCATGAATACCCATCTTATAGTCCCCTTCGGATTCAAGCTGGCGACGGGCGACGTTTAGATTGCGCAGCATCTCTTGAGAGGCCATGATATCTGCCGAAGTAGCCCCCGGGACCTGCTGGTAAATATCGAGAGCCTCCTGGGGGCGGCCCAAAAAGGTCATAATACGAGCCCCTCTGAGCTGCAGCTTTTCATTTCCTGGATTAAGACGCTCGGCCAGTTCTACGTCTGTTAGAGCCTGCTGATACTGCCCATTTTGCAAATAAGCTGCGCTTCGATTGCCCAGTATTTGAGTATTGGAAGGGTCCTCTTGATAGCCTTGAGTGTATTTTTCAATGGCTGCCGAGTAATTCCCTTGCTTGTAAAGTTCGTTTCCCTCTTGGCGTAAATCCATAAGTACTATGGTGCTCTTGAAAAATTCAAAATGGGTTCCTTGGGACTCTTATACATTTGTAGGACCGAAAGATTTGGAATTTCTTCGCCACAAACGCCACAATATAATACATGACGCGCAGGTCTGCTCGAATACAACTTATCTACAGTGGACTAGGGTATATGAGACGCTTTAGAATAAATATTAGATGACAATGTACACCGCTGGGGTCGGGTTTTACCACTCTACTGGCAAAAGCTGATGATTTACGCACTCTTGAGGGTCCACTTGAAAAACTCCGAATTGCGGAAGCGTTCTGAGGTCTTTCTCGATGCTATCTCGTAGAGTTTTCGTGGCCGTAGATCTCTTCGCAACTTTTGGGGTGCGTATTTGGCCAGAGAGACGCGTCTGCACTCTCCAAAGATCAGGACTCCGCACACGGAGATCAGAGACCCATTGATCGGCGCCACCCTTCACATGATAGTTGAACACTGAGTCCCATTGTGAACTGGAAATTTCCGTGTGATTGATAAATACACAGAGTCCATTGCGGGCCTTGACCGCCTTACTCAAATCTTTGACAAGGTGCTTGATACCATCCACTTTGAGCGAAGTTCCCAAAACCAAAAGCATATCGGGCTTTGCACGGGCATCTTTGGCAGCCACGCTTCCGATTGCGTCACCATCAGGGTGCTCCTCACCGTAAAGCACGATTCCCGGACGAAGTACACCAACAGCACGGGGCCGCTTTCCTTCTATCTCTCGTATCATGGCAAGCTGTCTGCATTCAGGGCATACAGGACCCATACCATCATTGAGAATACCTTCACATTCCTTAGTCCAGCCTTGCTCGTAATTGCAAGCGTTGCACTTGAGGCGATGAATATCACCATGAAGGAGAACAACCTTTTCTTTATTTATTCCAACACGCTCTTCATATCCATCAATATTCTGCGTGAAAATGCGGTGTAGCCGACTTTTGTCGTTAAGATGGCGCAAAAATTGATGGAATGGAGTGGGAGAGGCTTTATTGATCTCGCCGCGTAATTTTGCCATGAACGTGTTGAAAACTCGTGTAGTCTCGTGGCTGCGGAATAAACTACAGTCAAACAGATCCTGCCCTTTAACAACAGAGTTGGGGTGCTCTTTTTTCACAAGGTTATAGAGACCGTCCTTGGACCGGAAATCCGGAATTCCAGCACTACAAGAGACACCAGCACCAGTAACAACAATAATACGACGCGATTTAGCCACCTTATGCGCGATTTCGTCCAGGATTGCACTTTGCGTGCCAGCTAATTCCACTGTGCGCATTGTTTACTAATAGGGTGCCACTGGAGCTTAATATCTACGCGACTCCTACCCTCGACAGACTGGTAGCAAGCATCTTGGGCAAATAAGGTTAAAAAAGGGGATAATTGATACAATGGTAACTAGAAATATTCAAGTCGATCACAACAGATATTGTTAGTTCTAGCTAAATCTTACCAGAGCGTGCCGCATGGCCATGCTAGAAGACTATCACAGGAATCCTGGTGGGATCTGATGACTAAGATGACGATGCGCTAGAGCGTCACAGAGCGTCTCCAGAGATCATGCCGCTGAGTTCTACACTGGCCTGAGTAGCTTTGAGGAAGCTGTCCGCAGGCGTGCTGGTAGATTGTGTCGTAGACCACTACATTTTAAGGCCCTGGAAGAATTGCTCCTGATCACTGTCTTAATGTCACTGCAGGCTACCTGCATAAAATATAGTCAGCTATGTACGACGCGCGTCCAAGAGCGCATGAGTCCTAAGAACTCTCTAATAAAACTATGCATGAAAAATGGAAGGACGAAAGGTGGAGGGGGAGTAAAAGGGGACAATACAATACATAAGCAAGCGACCCTGGCTTGGATCAGTTAATCTGAACAATTTAAAGTAAGATGGTAGATATGAACCGTAAAACTAGTCCACCAAATAGCTTCGAGCCCGGCTCTGCTCATCAGTCCAATGGGTTTGCAAATTAAGGTTTTTTAACTATACTAGCCACATGGGAGCTAGTGCGAAGACACATAATCAATAATATCGTCAGGGACATCTTGCTTGTCTAACTCATGCACTTGCTGAAAATAAGAGCTCAACGTAGCGAGCAACAAGAGGCCAATACAGAACACGAACACGGAAACGCCAGCTATTTTGTATGACCAGATGACTGGTGAGAGGTATTCTTTAGGTATGTGGTGGATGGCTTCAACACTTTCGCTGACTTTTTTAATAACTTCCTCCGCATCAGGGCCCTCAACATTCTTCCGCAGCTCAGTATACAGGCTGTTTCCAAATATTGATGCTGCTACAGCTGTACCAATACTCGAGCCGATACCACGAAATGTGTACTGCGCGCTTGTTGTCATCGCCTGGAACTTTGCAGGCACAGCTGCGATCAGAGCAGTAAGGCATATCGTCAAGGTCGCGGTGTAACCGATACCGAACAAAAGATAAGCCAATGATGTAAATCCAACACTTGCCGCCGTCTCGTCAGAGAGCCATGGCATACACGCAAACATTGCTGTACCCACTGCCATGGTGCTAGTGGAAAGAACTCCAAGAGTGTGATACTTTCCAGTGTGGGCCATATAGAAGCCGGCACCTAAAGAGCCCATTGCAACGCCAACGAAGTTTGCGATAAGCCGGTGTGCAACTACAGTGTAGGTGAAATCATAGGCTGCGGTAAGAAACACCGGCGAGTAGAATAGAAACGCATAGTTTGTTCCTACGGCGAAAAAATTAGTTACGCAGGCACTAATAATAGTGCGATGCATAAGAATTCGCACCGGCAAGACAGGCTCTTTAGCACGGTAGAGCTCCCAATATACAAATACGGCCAGGAAGATGACCGATAGACCAAAGAACGCTATGATAGGTGAAGATGTCCAAGGAAACTGATCGCCACCCATGTTAATGGCAAGCATGAATGAGATGAGTGACATAACTAGCGTACACGAGCCCACAAAGTCAATGCGCTGGATACTATTACGGAGGATGGGCTGAGAGGGACGACGCTGCATTGATTTAGAGCGGCGGTCTCGGAGTGATTGGATACGCATTTCTTCATCCAAAACTCCAACATCGGTTTCAACAACACATTCTTCAGCAGCCTTTGACTGAGGCTGAAGAAACAAGGAGAGAGTGGTGATACCTACAAGACAAAGCGGCACCTGAGCGTTGAATGCTAGACGCCATCCACCCATATCCGTAGCAATTGAGCCAAAAATACCCCCGGTGGCGGACCCAATGCCGAAGGCGATGTTGCCGATACCTTGGTAGATGCCGCGCTTCTTTAGCGGTACATAGTCAGAAATAGCGATGGTACTCAACGACAAGAGACCACCGGCGCCAATTCCAGAAATAAATCTCCCAAGTACCAGTACGCCGAGGCCATTGGAGAAACCGCAGATAGCACATCCAATTGCAAAAACAGAGTTGCAAAAAATTAGTACTCTTTTTCGACCAAAGATGTCAGAGATTTTGCCATAGAGAGGTTGGAATGCCGAATAACTAACAAGATAGCTAGTAGCAACCCATGAAATTGCGCTCAACGCGTTTAGATCGCTCGCGATATGCGACAAAAGAGTAGATACCACCGTGCCGTCAAGAGCCGCGAGATAAACTCCAAAGTACAGGCTGAACATAACCATTATGTATTGAAACTTGTTCAATCGATCATTAGTCGACTGACTTGACTCTAACAGTGGTGTTGTTTCCATGTGAGGTGTGGGGTTGTGCGCAACGTGATGTTTTGCAGGCAGCTGTTGCATATTGATAAATATGGGCACGCTCCCATTGTATACTATCTCCGCGGAGCACAAGAGGAAGATAGTTGAACGTGAAGATGAATTCACCAAAGAGTGATATGACTAGCTTATTAAAATGTATTTCATTCATTGATTTGCATGCGTGGCTTTCACTCCGCGGATCTTACATTCTCTCACACGACAGGACACTTATGTCAGCCTCAGAAGAAGATAACGCAGTATGGCTGTGAGTATCTGGGAGAGAAGATGAAATCATGTCTTTTCGTATTCTGGAGAAGGATCCGCGCATGTTACTTGTACGCATTTGTCCACAATAGAGCAGGTTATATCGATTTACATGTGCCCTAAGCGAGGTACCAGATTATGCAGGTGCGTGTGAGAGTTATGCAGACAAGGTCCTGAGGGCATGTCAGGATGGGGGTGGGTTTGCAATATAGAACTATCATAAATATATTAGGATTCTGAATCTTGTTGAAGGACCATGCGCTCACGTTTCATCTGCTCTACCCGTTTTTTAAGCGAGGAGGTCACTTCGGCTGCGCGACGCCAATTCTCACGACTCTTCTCATGCTGCTTTGCACGGAGCTCATCATCAGCTTGAGTAATATGTGAACTAATTCTTGGAGTCCCCAATGTGATAGGGCGTGAGGATAACTTTTCAAAACTGTCATCTTTAATGCTCATACCGGATATACGATTGTTCAGATTATCGAGATTGCTACCATCAAGGCTACTGTTTGCGCTGCTATGACGATTCAGCTCCCATTTCAGTTTCTTCACCTCTTCACGCAGAGCTGCGACTTGCATTTCAGCACTCTCTCGAAGTACTCGTTCCTGGTCGAATTTCTTTTGGAGCAAATCACGTTCTTTGACAGCCAAAAGCTTCTCTCTCCTGAGCATATCCACCTCCATGGTAGCTAAAGGGCTTTGGCGAGGGCTGTGGCGAGAGGTACCCTCATCAGGCTGATCGATTCGCGGCACGGATGCACCTTTAAGTGGACTGCGGGCTCGAAGCTGCGATGCGCTCGGCCTTTCTGGACTTCCCAACCTACGACGTAGGGGTTCCGCTTGCTTTGCAGGTGTGAAATCTGTGGAATGAAGGGGACGAGGTTGCTTTTGAGGGGTAGAAGTGACGGGTGGCGATACGATACTCTCACGAGACACAGGCGACCTAGATGATACTGTAGTCCGCTCAGTAGTATTAGAGCGAGCCACAGGTCGCGTAGTGGCACCCACCGGCTTTGATACTCCTTGGCTGGAAACAGGAGGGCTTCTTGTCGGTGGATTGCTACTGGCCTTCACAGGTGGTCTGGAGACGGCAGGCGCTACCTTCGCAGGCTGGCCACGGGTACTTATAGAAACGTGATCAGCTGCATCCGTAACCTTTTGTTTGCGCATATCATCCAGTTTTGCGAGCGCTGGGTTCATGCTCTTCCCAACAAGCTTCACAAGTGTTGCAAGAATTTTTGCTGCCTCTGCACGAACAGGCTCTTGATTGTCAGTCATGTTTTTGACAGCCGGCTCACTTATTTCCTTCACCTGACTAGGACTTGGCGTAGAGGGCATTTCGCTAAGGACATTGACGAGGAATTTTGACGACTCGATACGAACTTGGGGGGCCTTGTGACCGAGGCATGCGCAAATCGTGGGTAGTACAGCGTCAAGTCCAACTGCATTATAGATTGCTTTCGCGGCATTAGTTGCTGATTCGACGGCAGTAGCTTTCTTCTCTTTGAATCGCTCAACAATAGGAGGGACAAGGGTGGATGCATATGTGAAATTTTTACGCAACCCACTTGCAAGCATCCTGGAGATATTTATGGCACTCATCACACACATAATATTCGCATCTTTCTGAATAACGCGTGCAAGTTGTGAAGCCAAGACGCCAAAATCGTCAGGGGCGATGCGCATGACACCGTTGAACATTTCCTCAACATTCTCAAGGGCCTCTTTGCGTTCTTTCCACTTGACTGAACCAAGAGCAGCTGAGATATCAGGCAGTTTGTTCCTGAGGTGAACCTCCTCTGCCATGTCGTATGGGTCGAGTTCTTGGTGTTCATTGTCAATACCTTGCTGGCCAAATCCGCTGGCTTCATCGTCATCACCCTCAGCTTCATGGGATTGCATAACACGCGGGATACGCAAGGGCTTTAATTGTTCGGCACTCTCTAGCTTTGGCTGGAGTTCTTTCAGCTGGACTGGTTTGATATTCGCAAGCGCAGACTCCACAACCGCCTTCCCGCCGATCCCCGCTAAAACAACTGATAGGTTTGAGGCTTCAGCACGTATATTCTTATCATTATGGGCAAACAATGCCGGAAGCGCACCCAGAGTAGCCTTCAGTGGTAGGACTCGACCAAAGTTGACATACAGCTCGCGTAAGTTGATGATTGACGCGGTGACAGCTTTCGGGTTTTTGAGGCTCAAGGATGGAATAAGCTCATCAATAATTGTGGGAGGGTTGGCACTTCCCTCTACTAGATCTTGGCATGACTGCTGGAACGCAGTTTTAACACTAGACTTCGAGGCTGGAAGTGCTTTTTCTGCCATTGGCGCCACGATACTTGCGCGCAGAGTATCTACCTGAGCAGGTTCTGCAGTCTGTGCAAAAGCAGAGACACATTTAAGGCCTGCCTCCAAAGCAATAACGTTTGAATCGGTCGCGGCAGACTTTAGCTTTGGTGCCCAAGTGGAGAAACAAGGGTCATCAGGTGCTGAGGTATTAAATTTCTCTGTGATGAGTTTATACGCATTCTGGCGGGCGTTCCATTTGGTATGCGCCCACTGTTGGTCCACTGGTAGCTTAAGAGCAGCGTCCTCTTCCTCCATCGACGTGTGGGTAAACAATCTCGCGTTTCGAAACGCTTAATAAGGCTCGCTGCTCCCCTTGGCCTCGCTGAAGTGGGTTCGAGCTAACTTGGCCTAGTTTTTCTAATGAAGTATCTGAATACGTATCCAAATACCTATATGAGCTGTTTGTTTCCTAGCTACCGTTCTCAGTTGCAGCGAGGTCCGGCCAGACTGCTGATCGCCGCAGTGTACCTGCATTAAAGCGGGCCCTTGAGATGGGATAGGGAAGCAGTAAAATTTGTTTACATAGTTCCCCACCATACCTAGCTGTACGCGTATTTTACCCTGTCCAATTCTCAATCGTTTAGGAGGCTTGCAGATCGCCATCCCTGATTAGAGATCTAAAACGATATAGTTGTACACGTTGCGCGTAACTATGCAGATGGTTCTATCGTGACAGAGTCACCGCGTAAGCTTTGACCAACCCATGACATTTACAGAGCATACCCTTGCCGAAGGCGACGCAAAACCGTGATTTAGAGATTAGATGGCATCGATGCTCTGCCTGCACTGCTGTTCATCTATTGCGTTCGGTCGAGTCATGTTCATACCACCGTGCAGTTGACATGCCTCGCATCAACGATAGCCGATACAAGGGAAGCATAGTATAAATTTTTTTGTTACGGTGCGGATTCTTGGCACCTTAGTTACTGTCGAGGTAAGCTAATCATGTATAGCAATGCAAAGTTCTGCAGAATGGGTGCGTTCGAGTTCGATTGGCCCCGAACTCTCAAAAGAGGAATTATGACACACATCAAGGTGACAACTATTCCACAGCTCAACTACATGAGCCGGCTGGCCCTTGCATATGCATAATAAAAAAGTCTAATTGAGTAATTATGAGACATGCACTGACAAGAGAGTCACCAAGCTCCTATCCATTGTACATTTAGATAAAAAACACGTAAAGCACAATATAACGGAGTAAAATATTTTGTATCTATAGCTGAGGGAATTGGGAGGCGAGGAACGACTTGAAATTTGCTAGTACTCCACACTTAGGATTCCATCATCTTCTAGCCATTCAGCTTCATCAGTTACTTCGTCTGCTTGATGCAACAAGAAATTAGCCAGAGTATCTGCCTCTACATCACAGGCGCCCTCGTGGTCCCAAAAAATTATTTGCTGCATCTTACCTTTGGTAGTCGGATTAGTATCAACACACCACAAGTTCCCACCGCCATCGGCCGCAATGGGGATCCAGTGGGGATCCCAGAAAATGTCTTGAACAGCAGGATCAGGACTATGCCTGGAATACTGCTGAAAGTTATCACGAAGTTTCATTTGAATGGCGTATTCAGCTTCTATCCGCTCACAATCTAGTGTCAGAGTCAAGCCAAGGGTCTCAAGTTCTCCATTGTGGATTTTAAGTGACGCCTCAAGATCTTCTGGCAGTTCAAAAGCAAGTGCCTGCCTCAGCTTGGCCAACTCTTCATCCGTAGCAGGAGGGTTGAGAGCAGGTAGCCCATTAGGATTGTGTTGAGCGATTAGAGCTTGAATCTGGTCCCAAGCAGACCGAATCTCTGACGTCGCCATCTCTGCACCGCAAAGTGTAGATGTCCTTGTCAACCGTACTATGTCAGTCTTTACATGCTGTTGCCTGGGTAACTAGTTTTTTCACTCGCCCCAAGTTAGGATGGATTAAGTGATCGCCCCACGCCCTCGTACATATCTATGGCGCCACAGTGCATTTGTATGCGTTATGCTCGGATGGTTACCTATCCGAGTAACCTCGCGCCAGCCATCAATTTTCTCCAGATTTCAAGTATTCTTGACTGTTGAAAAGTTAGCTAGACAATAAAGTTGTTCTGCGCATGAGAATATAATCACTAAACGCATTTCGGAAGATTATGAATTTTGGACGATCCTATTTTCCGTGCGTTTATGGGGTCGTTGTGTGATAAGACGAAGTGCCATGTTGCAGCTGAAGCATGCGGATACCCTGGCAACCATGCATAAAGTAGTCAAGCGCAAATAGACATCAGAGTTCGTAACTCAAGGGTGTTTTTTTTTCTTTGATATTTTCTTAGACAACTACTCAAGATTCTTGTAAGCATGGAAGACGTCAAATCGATCTGAGATGGCTGAGAATGATAAATTTTAACGAGTCTCTCTATGACGCCTGCCTCTCATTCGCATCTACACCAGCTATTCAATCCTCCTGAACTCGATTGATCGAGGATAGCCTCATTAGAAGATTGAGCCATAAATTTGCGGAACTAGTGCAATGGCTCACCCTTGCTCTAGCTGGCTGGACCAGCTATGCGAGACGCGGCGAGCATTAAGTTGGCCCTCAATATGAGACATGCAGACTGCCCCGATCTATGACCGTCGCAAATTATTTTTCTTCGATGGTATACAGTATATCGAACAATTCAGACCCATGAAAAGTTGACGGATTCAGATTTTTTCGCGGTGGGATAAGCTACTAGACGCCAGCCTCGTGAGGCAGTGGAGTCCCTACAGCATCGAAATGCCGACTTGCGCACGGTACTTGCTGTATGCATATAGATATCGGAGAGTGATTTTAGCTCTCGTCTTCGTTTGCTGAGTGTAACTGCATGTTACGGCGATCTGCTGTTAGGATGTGCGGGGGCTACCTACCCCGAGCATCTTCTGAACCAGAAGCGAGCTCTGAAAAGTAAATTTGCGTGTAGACATAATATAAAGTGCCTGAAAGTATAGCCATGGCTGGTTTGTCTACCGGTTGAGCTCATTCTTCAGGGCCATTCTGCAATTGAACCAGCTATCACAGTAGAGAAACCATTGTAGCAAGATGTGTGCCCCAAATCAAAAGCAGTAGCTCTTTTTGGCCCTATCGATTGGGCGTCATTTTAGCTGAGCCCCTCCTTGTCATTCATCAACGGTCCAATACATAGTCCAAGTACTTGTCGTTGTCTCTAGGCAGCATTCAAGAACACCGATTGAAACACCATGTTGATGCGGAAATTCGCTCAATTTCATATACGCTGCAAATGGATCCTGATGAAGATGCTCCATCAATCTTTGAAAAACGGGTTCCTATTAGTATTGTGGGGGTCACGGTATACATTCATTCCAACCAGCAAACATGTAAGACCACCCTCGTCAGAATCGAGTTGAGGGAAAAAAGCGAAAAAGGTCAGCTAGCAAACACATCGCGTGCTATCAGCACATCATGTTTGAGGATGAAAATAATGGGGTATGGGTTTGACTGAAATCAGCTGTAGTTCGGAAGATAACAGCGGAATAAAAAGGATCTCTATGAAAAAATGCATTCGGGGTCAGAAATATGTGCTTATCACAGCGTTTTCTGAGAAGATGGAGTGCATTCTCATAGGTCGCGCTGATTCTCTAGTGAGGGATAGCTGGTTCTATGCATTGTACCTGCAGGAGGCATAATTAAGCGCTTTTTCCAACAGCATCCATGTAAATATATATTTGAGGGCCTGAAGAAGATAGCAAAGGTAATGTACGCGCCCGTGAATGAGGTTCATACTGGAATGAGAAGTGTGCAAACCCCAGATTCCAACAGTAGCTCGGAGGGAGACTTGAACGTGCCTCCTCGAAAAAGATTGAATGAGATTTATCGTAAACTCGATAGGTACATCCTACCCCCGCTAGTGACAACACACTTTTTCATTACATTGCTTGGTGGAGCCTACGGGAATTCACTCACTATGAATTTTGAAGCGGGCCACGACCTGAAAACCTACATCGGTGCTTCCACTCACCAGCTGAGTGTTGCGAACGCTCTAGGATTTGTGGGGTATATTGTGTTCGATGTGCTGATGAACTTGATCATGTCGAGAGTGTCCCCAGGGCTATGGCTGGCAAGGCTCACAGTCACTACTGGACTTACCTACACGTGTTATGCTGCTATCCACACTCCGCAGGGCTTGATTGCCCTTAGGTTTTTTACTGGTATGGCAAGTGCTGGAATATGGCCAGGAATGGCCTATTATATCTCCATGTACTACCCAGGTCGTCGTATGACCAGCAGAATTGGATACTACTTCATTCCGGCCTCTCTATCGGGTGTTATAGCTGATCTGACTGCTGCTGGTTTTCAAAAAATGGATGGCAATCACAATTATACTGGGTGGCAATGGATGATGATTATTTATGGCAGTGTCACTCTCGTAGTCGGCATCTGTTTATGCTTTTGGCTCCCCGGTGTCCCGCCTGCATTGCAAAGGAAAAAGGGAAAGTCTTGGCTTCGAAAAATAGATAGCTGCTTCTGCAGTTATCGCATACCTCTCAACCCTCAAGAACAAACAGACCACGGCCGCGATATGGCTATGTACAGCAGAGGACCGGTTCACTGGGATCTAAAACAGCTCTTCAAAGTTCTAGTAGACCCTCTATTGTGGCCTTTTATTTTTATGTACTTTGGAAATGTAGGCGTGGGAAGCGGTATTGGTACCTTTGGTACCACCATTCTCAAGTCACAAAACTCCAACCTGACCAGTATCCATTTGAGCTTATTGATTGCCCCAATATGGCTATTCAACTGTGCGGGGATTATCATTATCACTACTTTGACTGATAGATTCAATCACCTTAGAGGTCGTTTCTTCATTATCAGCAACGCGATTGTCATTGTTGGGTTTATGGTCGCGACTTATGCAAAAGATTCTTGGTCGCGACTTGGAGGGTTATACATCTGTGGTTTCGGCCTTGGGCCCAGTATCCCTATCATTATGGGCTGGTGTACAAATCTCTTGTCACTACGTCACGGAACTATTGGTGCTGCAGCTGCACCTGCACTAGCTTCTGGTGTGGGTAACCTGGGTTCTGTAGCCGTATCGTATTCCTTATATGCTGGCTGGCCTGAGGACGCCGATAGATTCTACAGAGATTCCAACATGGTATTGGTTGCGTTACTGGGAATGGGATGCATGGCCTGTCTGTGCGCCATATTCTTGGAAAAAACACTGGCGACGAAGTCTTCATCATGGGTGAGAGAACTTGACGAGACGCCCCATACACAGGAGCTGCCACCAGGCCCATCTACTGATGACCCGGTTCGAGCGCAAGTACAAGACTCTGGAAGGAATAACAAAGAGCCCGCCTACAAGTCAGTAGAATCGTAGAATCTGTTGTAGGTGAATAGTAGTAAGGCCTCAAGCAGAGTCTCGACAGTCGTCGTTAATGCAAGAGAACATTATTCCTTGCAGCCAGTTGCTTGCAGATGAAAGTTTTACTAGAACTTTGCTGCCATTAGATCATTCTTCACTCGTATCTGTTACAACCCCAAAGAATGTCTGCTAAGTGTATTTTATGGTGGTTGCTCAATGAGGCTCTAGCCTATTTAGTGCTCCCTAGAGACAACGTTGAACAAGAATTAGGTAAATAAAACTGAATATCGTGATCGTTTTTTAAGTCTCCTTAGTTGATCTATCGTAGTCTCCACATAATTGCCCCACAAGGGGAATTGCCTCATAAGAACAGACCTTTAGAATTGATGGGTACTCCACAAGGAAGCGGTTCATGTGCCTTGACATTCATGCTGTGTCAGCATTGCGTCGGAGGACCCTGCAACAATCTAGCCTTGATTCCGCTGCAGCAGTAGTATATGGAGAATAGCCTCTCAAGGCGCGCGTCAAATGCTTGTATATATACGACCCTTTCGGTTTTCCTCATAATTGGTGTTTTAATTGGATACCTGCGTCGGAAAAAGGGCGAATTCTATGCAAGCGTTCGAAACCGGAATGGTATATCTCTAGCGCTCAATTTCCTGGCGACTGGGTTGGGATCAAGCGTCTTAACTACTTATCCACAGGCCGCGGCCATGTCTGGGATACATGGTTGCCTAGTTTATGCCATCACCACTGCGTTGCCGATGTTTGCATTTTCTTTTCTGGGGCCACGGCTTCGCAAGACGAGACCAGATGGATTCGTACTTACAGAATGGGTAAGAGCGCGCTATGGGACTA
Source organism: Wickerhamiella australiensis (assembly GCA_030579635.1). Taxonomy (NCBI): domain Eukaryota; kingdom Fungi; phylum Ascomycota; class Dipodascomycetes; order Dipodascales; family Trichomonascaceae; genus Wickerhamiella; species Wickerhamiella australiensis. The sequence goes on along the minus strand of JAKTRM010000040.1, from coordinate 36,622 downwards.
TTTGTGGTGCGGTTTTCAGTGGCTGCACCATCTTGACCGTTTATTTGTTTTCATGCTCTGAGCTTTCAAATCTTCGGTATGGTATTCGAACATTGACCGGTTTGAGAGGCAATCTGCCCCTATATATTGAGGCGTTAGTGGTTGCTATTTATCTTGCTCAAGGTGGTTTCACTACATCGTTTTTTACCGATAATGTACAAACGGCAGTATTTCTGACTCTGGCTGCCGTTTCAGTGGTTGCTATGGGTCTCAATTTTCGCCTTGATTCAAGCTTGGTAGCAGCTAGCGACTTGCTTAAGCCCAAGAAGATCGGTTGGAAGATGCTTTACATGCTCCTGATCGAGTCCTTTACAAATGATGTCTTGCTGGCTGGGTTCTGGCTTCGTACATTTGCTGCAAAAGATGATCGCCAATTGTTCATTGGATGTACTTTGGCAGCTATCATGCTCTTTGTTCTGTGCACCTTAGCTGGGGTAGCCGGCCTTCTTGCCGTGTGGTCTGGAATAGTGGACGAAAGGTCCTCAAATTTGTATCAGGATAGTGAGTATGCATTTTTTGAAGTTTTGCTTCCCATGCCAGCCTGGGTTCAAGGGTTTGCACTTGTTTTGCTCATGAGTTTGAGTTGCTGTACATTTGATTCTTACACAAGTTCCATGATCACCACCATATCGAATGATCTTTTCCGCAATAAGGTCCGCATAATTCATATGCGTATCTTGACATTTGTTCTCATGATACCAATTGTCGCATTGGCTCAGAAATCGCCGAACATTCTGAGCCTGTGCGATTTAATAGCCAGTGCAATTGTCCCAGTACTATTTTTGGGTGCATTTGACAGATTCTACTGGATCAGTGGCTTTGAAATCCTTTCATCTCTACTTGGTGGCATTCTCGCGGTGTACATATTTGGTTGTGTATACTACGATGATGCCAGTGGCGGGTCGAGATTACTTGTACTGAGTGATGGAATTTATACAAATGACTGGGGTGCATTTGGGATCTTTGTCTCTGCTCCATTGGGCTCCTATATTGGAGCTGCAGCTGGATTATTTATTAGGTGGGTCTACTTCTGGTATACGCGGGGAAGAGTCTGGGCCGTTTTTGAGCGTGGCTTACCACACTGGGACTGGAGGTTCGATCGTTACTTCACAACCCGTTGGCATCATCTCAGGAAGCCACGGTTCTGGAGAACAATCGTGTGGTTCTTTTGTATTCCTCCGCAGAGTGTTAGCACTTACAATGAGGTTGGAGTTACGCCATACGCGGATTCTACGCGACAAGATGGTAGCGATAGTGTATCAACCAAATCAGACACCTGGTTGCACCATTTCACACGCAAGAAGCGCCATCAACATCCTCCTCATTTGAAGAGGAACAAATCACACTAGCTAAGCTAAGCTAATACTCGAGCGTCTTGTTCAAGTTGCAAAAAATTAATATATACTTTAGTTCTTCAAGTCAAACCCCCATTTCTCTTCACCAGGGCGCACCTCATAGTACTTTTTAATGTCTACACCGTGATGTTCGTGGCCCACCAGGTTGAACCAGGGGAAAATTGCAAAGTCAAGAAAAGAGTATGTGGAGTTTCCTGCAGCGACGCGGCGGATCCAATCGGGAAGCTTGCTCTCATCATGTCCATAGGGGGTTTTGCCAGCAGCGAGGCGGCTCTTGATCTCATAACGATCCTTGGCCACCTCGCGCTTGTTCTCGAGCTGTCCCTGAAAACGGAGATTTGAGATAGCATATTGGTTTAGGAAACCAGCTACAAAACCAAGGCCGACACCCCAACGAACCATACGACCACTCAAATGAAGCTTTTTGAAGCCAGACTGACCCCAGTTGCAGGCGCCAAGGAAGAGAGGACCCGACACAGTGAAAGCGCCTAGCGCAGCCCAGTCGCTAGGTCGGAAGTAGCCTACAACACGGTTGAAATGCGGGTCTGTATCAATGATCTCGTATTTCGCATTGTGCAGCACTACGTTGTTGGACATTTTAACCAGTAAGCGTTCACCAATTTGCTTCGAGGACTGTTAAGTAATCGCCTCCTTCGAGCATGAATGGGGTGCTAATGAGGGGCTTTAGAGTTACTTGGCATATTTGGCATCACTTGATAAATCTACACTATAATCGGGTGGCCTTTTTGGGACTTTGACTGTTTAGAATTCAATGAAAAATCGCATTTTGCTCGCCGCTGTAATTTTGGTTCTGGTATCCTATGTAATAGTGTTTGGCAGAAAATCGCGTTTGGTGCAGGTACGTAATTTAAGGGCCTGGCTCACCGGTGACGGTCTCAAGACAATTGGATATCTGGTGCCGTTATTCTACACAGTGACGATTGTGTATTTCTTCAATTTGTTTGACTATAGCTGTGCAGCGAAGAACTTGAGCTCTACACACCATTCCATCTGTCGACTTTTATATTTATTGCCAATAAGCTCAATGGCCCTGTGCGTTTTCAGCAACCCGGGATACATTACACGAGCCAATCATGCTGATGCCCTTAGGACATTCAATTATGATCGCATACTCTATATGCCAAATGTATCATGCAGGACGTGCCACTTTGTCAAGCCAGCACGCTCAAAACATTGCGGCGTATGCGATCGTTGCATTGAAATGAACGATCACCATTGCATCTTCATCAACAATTGTGTAGGCCGTAACAATTACAGATACTTTATCTATTTTTTGGTCGCACATCTCTTTGTATTCAGTTACGGACTCTGGCTTTTAATACCAATGGCGCTAAAGGGTTGGTCTACAAGCCTTTCCTCATCATGGCGCTCTAAAATTTGGCAAATATATCGTACGAATAGTGAACCTGTGTGTTTGGCTGTACTATGCGCCCTTTTGTTTTGGATAACCGCAATCTTCACCGCATACACGTTATACTTTGTCTACCTTGGAGTTACCACAAATGAGCAAGAGAAATGGGATGATGTGAAAGATCTTATCGAGGATGGCGACTTATATACATACAAACTGCCAGAAGGAGTTCACGCTGGCTCAATTGTGCTACAGAAATTGCCTGATGGTACATATAATCGAAATTTAACCACTCATGAGGAGGCGCTTGTGAACCAGAATGACGCTGTGATTACACAGGTAAAAGGGTTTCAAGACCTCAATAACATGTACGATAAAGGATTTTGGAACAACTTCAAACTCCTCTTATTCCCAAATGCATTGGAGTTGTCTAAAAAGGCTTGCTAGCTTCGGGTGTATGATTGATTTCTCTATTTAGGATGGCCTGTCTTTTTTTTTCCCCGCTAAAGTATATGCCTTTCTCCAATTAATGCCTAAATTGTGTCAACCACATACGAAAAACTCGGTAACATTTGGTCACGTACCCAGTAAACTCCCACAAGGTGCAATCGTAATCCAGAGAATGGCTCCACAGTATGTTCAACTGTTGTCAAATGATGGTCATAAATTCATAATTACCCGGGAAGCTGCGAAGGTATCTGGGTTCCTAAAGTCCTCTCTAGGTAACAGCGCATTTGAAGAGAGCAAAACCGGAATTATTCCGCTCGATTTTGATTCGGCAGTATTGTCGCGTGTGTGCGACTATTTCTACTACAACCTGCAATTCAAAGAAGACAGCTCGAAAAAATTCGATATACCTCCCGCGCTGGCCCTGGAATTGCTTGTGGCAGCAGATTACTTGGACGCATGAGCCCAATTCCGCAAACTGATGAGGTAGTCTGCTTGAACCCAATTAACAGGTTATTTATACATAAAACTAACATAAAATTAAGGGAGGTGGAGCAACCGGAACCTTTCCAAGCTCGAATGACATTGCTTTGAATGCTTGCAAGTCTTCAGAAGAGAGGTCGCTTTCTTGAGGCAAAGGTGTTGGGTTAGCACCTTGAACATAAGGCTGATGCCCTCCAGACTTAGCCGTATTTTCGAATGGCGTTGCTGATGTCTTGAAAGCATTTGCGCCTGCTCCGGATGCGCTTGATTGACCAAAAAGACTGCTGGAACCTGTGGAACTGCCGCCAAATGCATTTTGTGGGGTGGAGCTCGAGGGAACTGGTTGCTGTTGTTGCTGTCCGAACGCAATGCCAGGTGCAGGCTTCCCAAAGGGCGAAGTGCCAGTAGCTGACGACCCTTGAGGTTTGTTGTCACCAGCTAACGCGGCGAACTGGTTGCTAAATGAAGAATTAGCAGTACCATTAGTACCCGTAGCTTTAGCTCCAAAAGGGGAAGCTCTGTTGTCATTTGTAGACGATTGTTGACCAAATGCGGAAGGTTTGTTGGTATTGTCTTGACCGAATGCAGAAGTATTAGCGCCGCTATTACCAAACGCAGAGGTATTCGCCCTGTTGCTCCCGAATACAGAGCTAGCCGCGTTGTTCGCGAATGCCGAGTTATTATTTCCAAATGCTGAGTTTGTACTGTTGGAGCTGGTAGCACCTCCACCAAAAGCAGATCCTTGCGCACTGCCATGATTGTTTCCTTTCAGCGCGCTGAATGGAGATGCATTGTTGGAAATAGGGGCTCCGAAGGCTGTCTGGGTACCACTATTACCAAACGCGCTAGTATTGTTGGTCTTAGCTCCTCCAAACGCCGAATTACCTCCAAACGCAGACCCTGAATTGTTTTGATGAGCATTTCCGCCGAAAACAGAGCCTGAATTACTGGTATTGTTATTGTTTCCAAAACCACCTGTGCTGTTTCCGGACCCGAATGAACCCGTATTACCACCACCAAAGGCGTTGCCGATATTTTTGGTACTTGTGTTTGAGGCTGCGGCACCAAAGGGCGAAGAATTAGCAGCAGCAGCAAATGGGCTTGATTGAAAGCTTGCGAACGAAGACCCCTGGGTACTTCCAGCGGGCTGACTGCCGCTATTTGAGCTATTAAATGCAGAGTTTCCAGTACCAAACGCAGAGGATCCGGTACCAAATGCTGAATTTCCCGTCCCAAATGCATTATTGCCCGTGCCGAAAGCACTGTTTCCAGTACCAAAAGCACTGTTCCCGTTTCCAAAGTTCATCGCCGCAGTGAGTACTAAGCAGACGAGCGCACATTATGTGTACGGGTCCCCTGCAGCACCTCCAGTCCCCCTCACTTGTGTTTTTTTCCCTGACCCATCCACTCTTTCCCGCTCAATCAAACTTAAATGGCAGACGTTCTTTCGAGATCTTTGGGAAATCAAATTCTTGGCCAGCCCGAGAGAGACTATAATCACGCAGACGATAACCAGTACAAGGAGCTGCGTGCAGCTGCTCAAAAAGAGCTTGATAAGGCTCATCAACTCTCCCAGCAATCCCAAGACGCGTTTAAGTCTGGTGAAAAGTCCAAAGCGCACGATCTCAGCGAGCAGTCTAAAAAGTACCGCGCTAAAGGTGATGACTTGAATGTTCAGGCTGCTCAGTGGGTTTTCAGAGCCAATAACGCCGACTCAGGTCCTGATGAGATTGACCTCCACGGTCTTTTTGTCAAGGAGTCTCTTTCTATTTTGGACGCTCGCGTCCATGCTGCCCAACAGCGTGGTGAATCGGTCTTGAAGGTCATTACTGGAAAGGGCATTCATTCCGCTTCGCACCAGTCCAAGCTTAAGCCTGCGGTCCAGGACTACTGCCGTCAGAATAATCTCCAGAACCATATCGATTCCAAGAATACAGGTGTGGTTATCATTGATCTCAATGGCCATGGCAATGGCCAGCAGAGCCAGCAGCAGAATATGGGTCAGAATCAGAATTACTATGGTGGCCAGAATAACCAGCATCACAGCACCAATCACCAGAATAATTACCAGAACAACCACCAGAACAACCATCAGGACAACAACAATAATAATAACCAGGCTCTTATGCAGAAGATCAATACGTGGGTTAAAATCTTCAAGCACATCAAGCGTGCTTTTAAGGCTTGTATGGCGTAGATATAGAATTAACGAATAATTATGTACAGTATTTTAGTTTGCGACTGATCTAAGATGGTGGTAGCCCTTCTTTTCCCCATCTATGACTTCCAGCCCTGACAGAATAGCTCGCTTAAGCTCAGGACTGGGCTCGAACTGAGCAGTTCGATAGAGGCTGGGTAAGTAAGAGGTGAGAGCATGCGCGATCATCTTCCCATTACCAGTTTTCACCACCATTGCAATTATAGCATCAACCACACTGGGAGGAAAATTGATGAGGATCCCTGCTCTATCGATTACGCTCCAGAATGTGTTCCATTTCCCAGCATTTAGAAGACCGCACAAAACTGGAATCAGAATTTTCGGGTGCGAATGCTCAGACCTATCTCGTAGTATGGCCAAAAAAGCTGCAGACCGAGTATCATAGAAACCACGGGGAGGTTTCTTTGTAGGAGTAGGGTCAGCCAATGCTGCAGTGGGATTAATACTATTTGAACAAGGGCTCACAAATGCACGCCATAAAAGTAAGACGATGTCATCATCGATCAGAATGTCTTGACCGAGGGGGCGGGTAACGAGATCGCAAACTGCCAAAATAGCTTTAGCCTTCTCGTCACAGAGCTCGCTCCAGGCGGCCACATTCCGATGCCTATAACTCATTTTCTCAAAAAGACTATGCTTATGATATGCAATTGCAGTCAGTAGAGTCTTAAAATCCTCTCTACTGAAGCATTTTCCGGCAGAAAGGTGGTCTTCGACAAATGCTACCAACGATGGCAAAGAGACCCCGCCGTTGATAGTCGCGATGACTCTCTCAACAACAGGAGAAGAGGAAGAAGAGAGATTGGAGTGAGCAGATGATACTGAGGTGCTATAATGCCTACGACCACCGAGTGTGGTTCCCCTAGGCTGAGCATACTCCTCATTTGCACCAATGTCGTGTTGCTCCTGGGGTTCTGCGATCAGAGACTCGAGATCCAGCTGTTCTCGTTTATCAACAGTGAGCATGTGAACGTAAATTGAATTAAGTTTTGTGTCTACGACGATCCAGTCGCCAGTTTTGCGTTGAAGTGTGGGGTCAATCTCAACTGCCGGTGCATAGCTTCTTTGGCGTTCCTGGCGGCGCTTAGTTCGTCTACGCCATGTGCGTACGAAATTTGATGTCAGAGTTCCCTCAGAGCTGGCAGAAATGCTGAAGGTTTCTTTGAGCCAGCTCTTGAGTTCCGCAGTTGCTCTGCCCAAGTGGCGGATAGACTTGCCGGTACCGACCACCATAATAGCTGGACCAAGAGCTGTCATACGTTCGCGCGCATCCAGAACCTCCACGTTTTCGAGGCCATACTCCATGCTGAGTTGCTGGCACAGTTCTTTGAGCCCTGTGGGTGGATTGGGAGGGAGGGAGACACTGAACTCTGGGCGCTTCCGTACAGGAATTTCAGTTACATACCAAGGCTTTGAAGAGTAAGATCTGAGTGGAGCCCTTAGGCACAACCCACGGATCACTCGAAGCATCTGCTGAAAATTACCTTCTGACTAAAAATCCCTTTGCTTTGATTAATGGATCTCAAAACTCAAATCAAGACATGGGAGCGGGATTTCTTCGCGAAAAACAATAGAAAACCGAGCTCTACCGACATAAAGAGTGATAGAGCAATCCACAAACTTTATAAAGAGTACAACAAACGCAAGGCCCTGGATCAAACAGAAGCTCCCAGTACTCCTCGCAAGCAGAACCGCGAACTACAACTCGGGGAAGCCCAACTGATTGAGCAGCGAGAAGCCGAAGAGGCGGATTCTGAAGTCAACGAGATATTCCCAACTCCACAGGTAGGAGGCAGACTCCTCGGATTGTTCGAGATACGCCTGCCTCCCGGCACGCCATCGAGGCGCGTCGACGCGACACCTCAAAAGCAACAAATCACGGCTACTCCCACTTCTCGTCGTACCCCAACCTATGTGAGACAACGTTGTGACGAAAGCTCACCCTTCAAGCAACGATCGCGAAGATATCGGTCTATTTCTGAGTTGGCAACCCAAGCGACGACTAACTCAGACGATGAGATTCCTACGATGAGTCTGGCTGAAATTGCCCAGTTTTCTCTTGTAGATCAACCAAAGGCCACCAAGTCTCCTGCCGTGATAGAGGAAGCTTCATCCAAGAAGTTCAAGCGCAAAAACAGAAAAGTTATGCGGCCAGTGTTACCCACTGACGTTCCAGTGACTACAAAAGAGCAGCCGAACTTCAAGCGGCTCAACATTCAGCATAGAAGAATACCTATGCGATAGAGAATTATTTATATTTATTTAAATACAACAGGGCACACCAGCTTAGAAGAATATAGCCTCAACCTGGGAAGCCTCTTTTCTTTTTCTTTCCGTGCTCCCTTAGCTAGCCATCAATAGCTGAAGCATTCCTTCGATTTTGCTAGCATCAGAGGCATGATTCAACTGAGCGTTGACCTTGTTTTGTAACTGAGTGGTAAGATTGCCAAGCACACCACTTTTCTCAATGAGCATCGAGTAGCTATCAAGCACAGCCCCTACCCAGTCAGTAATGAGGGAAACGCAACGTACATCATGTACATGCTTCACACACCATTTAAGCAAAGGCTCGAGACCGTCCTCATCGCGGCCAGCGAGACTGATCTGGACCTTACCACGCGCGCGGAGCTCGTTCAGGACCATCATGGTCTGTTCTGGAGAGACACCGCTAGTGAATGCAGAATCTAAAGCGTCTGACCATTTGAATGCACGAACATGTTTCTCATACGCCTTTAGCCTTGAACTGCTCTCGCTTTGAGGTTTATTTGTGGTTTCATAAATTTGGTTTTCGAGTTCACCCTTATACTCTGCACCGCGAATCATACGTGCAAAATTTCCACTCTTGGCAGTCTTTTCCACTGTAGCTACGGGATCTTTGGATACTTTGCGAGTGCGAACGGTCATAAGACCGGTGGTCAACCCAGTAGCAAACTGCTTGAGATCATTAGAGATACCCGTAGACAGAACAGGTCCACCAAACTTCCAGCCATATAGCACGCTATATGATAGATCCGTATGGTCAATAACTTTGACATGGCCATCAAGAGATCCGGCAAGAAACCCTCTGTCGCCAGCAGGGGCAAGGCATGTGACAGTTTTCTGAAAGTTGGTGAGAGTTTTGATGCGTTTTCCGGCAGTAATATCCCAAGACTTGATGACTGGGCCACCAGAACTAACTATCGTGTTGTCGCTGAGCGATAGTATACTTTCAACAGGTTCGCTTTGGTTGAACTTGATAACAGGCCCCTGTGCAGAGTCAACACGAGGGTCCCAAAGACGAATATAACCATCATAACAGCCACTCACGACCAAAGAGGAATCTTGGCCAGCGAACCCCGCAGCGCGAACATAATCATCGTGATCTGAAAACTCATTTAAAGGTGCACTGGTAGTCAGGTCCCAAAGTCTCACTACACGGTCGTCACTAGCACTGAGCAAAGTGCTTAGAGAGTTGGGATGGAATTTTGTCACATGAACAGGGTGATTTGTTGGTTGCAGGGTCACTAAAACACTGCGATTCTGCACATTGAAGGCTTGAATGAGGCCAGTGGCATCACCAGCGACCAGAAGTTTACCGTCGTGACGAAACTCACCAGAATAAACGGTATCTTTGAATCTTGCGATAGTCTTCTCAATGTTTTGTGTTTTAGCGTTGAGGATTTGAATGCGAGTGCTAGAGGTGAATGCAAGATCGCCCGTTACTGGGTTGAAGTTGATGTGATCGATAGCATTATTTTCTTTAATGAGTAGCGGAGCTTTATAGGACCTCCAGTAGCGTTGTTCTGGCGTCATAGCATCTGGCAACGCCGAATTTTTGGTCGGCTGCAATCGAGTTCGAGGTGCACTCATGTTGAAAAAATTATTAGGTAATTTTTCATCTCTACAATTTACCAATCTTATATAGGAAGGGATAATCATGCACAAGGTTTTAGCAATTATAGGAAATACCGGCGTGGGAAAATCCAAATTGGCAATCGAGTTAGCGAAAAAGTTCAATGGAGAAATTATCAATGCGGACTCTCTGCAAATGTACGAAGGGGCCGATATCATCACCAATAAACATCCTTTAGAGGAACGCGACGAGATTCCTCATCATCTGTTGGGCCACATTGGCTGGGACGAGCAGTATACCGTCAAACATTTCGAAAAAGAGGCGAAGCCATTGATAGATCGCCTCTCACACAGCAAAAAACTTCCCATACTCGTGGGTGGCACGCACTATTACATTCAAAGCCTCATCTCAGAGTCATTGATTGGAGAACTTGGGGACGGGAATTCGCTTTCGGAGCTACAACTCAAAATACTAGATGATCCCAAGTCAGTTGAGCAAGAGTTGAGCATCATCGATCCAGTGATCACTGCTAAATTCCATCCAAACGACACTCGCAGACTACGGCGTGCACTCGAGGTTCACTATACGACAGGCAAGCTACCTAGCGAAATTTATGCTTCTCAGGAGGCGGCACTAAAATATGATACTTTGGTGATATGGGTCCACTGCGACAAGGAGGTACTCACCAACAGACTATATGAACGCGTGGATGTTATGCTCAATCAAGGTTTGATGGAGGAGGTCAAAGAAATGTACGATTACCATATTGAGAACAAAACTAATATCAACTCGAGCGTATGGCAGGCTATTGGGTTTAGACAGTTTCTACCATACCTCATTAGTGGAGACAAACTATCAGAGTGCATCGATGCAATGAAACTGCAAACGTGCCAGTATGCTAAAAAACAAACCAAATGGATAAACAATAAATTTGTCCCGTTTCTAGACCAGATTGGGGCTCGCTTTGCCACAGTGGACTCCACCAATATCAATAGTTGGACACAGGATGTACAAGCCCGAGCGGAGCAGATTACTAGAGAGTGGCTCGATAATACCCAGATAAGTTCGCTTCTGCTAGATACAGTAGAAGTGGGGCGTAAATCAGGGACGTTCGACAAGGGCCAATGGGTTCGACACCGCTGTGAGGCTTGTTCGCATACAAAGGGTCGCGAGATTATTATTGTTGGCAATGAAGCTTGGGAGGTTCATGTAAATTCAAAGCAGCATCGTGCATTGCAACGGAAATGGCATTCTCGCGACAAATCCCTACATGGTGTTGAAAATGAAAAGAAATCTAAGAAAGTCTAGTTGCACTGTATTATATATTCGTAAAAATCGTACAATGGTTGATGGAAATGAGCGTGTTTCAAAATTAGTGTCATGTGAATGCTTCAGGAAAACCTCGCAAAAGGTTGGGGCATCATGCAATTAGTTGTAAAATGAGGGCAAGGCCAATGATAGTCGGTAAGGCAAAAAATAAAAAACGGCCGAATTTGTTACCACCCAATTTCATTCAAAAATTGTTCAAGCATCTGATTTATAAGAGCTGGTGCGGTGAGCGGCTGACAGTACCCTCTCGTGCCAGGACCTGTAATCACCTCTAAATTAGAGTTTTGTAGCATATCATTAGCTTCCTGAACCGCCACAAAGGGAATCGTTTCCGCATCTCCATAGGCCATTAGGGTTGGCGCTGCGATTTTATGAATCTCGGAGGTGATATCGTCTCTGCCTATCAAACAGAGAAGAGACTTTTGGAGGCATTCTGGACTCGCGTCTAAGATATCCTTAACTCCTTCTTCTTCGTTAGGTGCACACCCCTCAGTCAAGGTACTATAAAGAGTTCTCACACTGGATTCTTCAAATTGACCTGTCTGAAAGCTTTTTTCGAAGAGCCCCAGCCAGTATTCCTTCATCTCTGGAAGGTCAATAGTAGCTTGTGCCCCTATTAAGAACATTCCCCTAACAGCCTCGGGATACCTCAATGCAAACCTCATACAGAGGTACCCGCCTTGGCCTGCCCCTACCAACACAGCCTCAGTTATGCCACAATCAGAGAGAATAGCTTTGAGGTCTTCAACAGAGTCGTAGAAATTAAAGTCCTGAAGATCCTTATGCGCAGAGTTTCCATGTCCTCTCTGGTCCCAGGTTATGATCCTGTACCTTGAGCTAAAATTGTTGGCTTGAGCAGAAAACGTCTTGCGACCTATTCCGAAGCTATGGCAACAAACTATAGCTCGACCCTGACCATGACTTTCATAGTAAATTGGAGGGTTCGTCCTTGTATATGGCATCCAGTAGTTTTGTATGCGGGATTGGGTTATCAAAGAAGGATTATCTGCAAGGCTGCTGCAGGATGTTACTCGTAATAAATTTGGCTTGTGTTTACAGACGATCGACGCACTAGTAACGCCTCTTGATGCAAGAATATACAAAGAATTTGAGATTTATTTACGAGAATATCTTAAGATTGCGGTGATTCGACCTGGCCGCGCGAGCTTCTCAGCCAAAGTTGATGGGCATGTCGGGGGTCCACTGCGCCGGTGCTGGCTGAGCCTCAAGGTCAGATATTTTCCCGGACAAAGCATTGTAAAAATCGCGGCCCTCTTTCAAATTCGCTTTAATGTTCCAAAACTCATGGCATGCAGCCTGGAGTACCCCGATCTGGTTATCCCGCTCTGCACCCGTACTCTGGGTAGCATGCTTTCGAGCGTTAAAAGTGGTGACCCGCTCACGCAAAGTAGCTAGAAGATGTTTTTGTTGAGATTTCATATAATCAATATCCCGCAAATCCGGATCGAATTTGGAAACAATGCTGTTGTACACCGGCTCCAGTTGGGCAGGTTCTGTAATTGGTTCTTTACTTTGCTCGATAAACTCATTTGTTGGCGTGGAAAAGTCAATAGTTTTCAGCCTTAGGTGATATTGAGCAATCAAATTTTGACGCTTACCTTGTAGTGTTTCGAGTTGATCAACAACTAGCTGGGCCGCTTCTGCTTTGGCCTTGAGATCTGCATCAGCCTGCTTTTGGTTCCCAGCGGGCAAAAATGTTTCTATAGCACCATGCCCATTAGCCAAAACTTCAACAAGGTACCTGCAATTGTTAATTTTTTCTTGAATTAGTACATCACTTCGCGTCGCAGTCTCAACATATGCTTTCAAGTTGAGGACCTGCTCATTGGGGCTTAGCGCCTCTAGTCTTCGCTTAGCGTCAGCTGCAAGCTTCAGATTCTCAGCAAGATAAGCCTGAATGTAGTCTATACCACCTGCCTCGACGATTGCATTCGACTCGCGCAACAAACCATGCGGTACCATGGTGGGGTGGCTTGCAATATCTAGAGCAGCAGGAAGTCCCAGGTCAGCAAAGGTGCGGGCAGCAATAGTGTTCATTTCATCGAGCTCATCAATCAAGAATGTTTGTACGTACTTGTTGAGTCGTTGTGAGAACGCCGCCGGTGTTTTGTAGACCGCAAAAGGAAGAAGGAGCGCAAACAAACTCTTGGCCGGGGGATATTCTTTAATTTGCATGCTTGCTAGGACTTTCGATTCGGGCAAATCCGCCCGTGATGGAACCGCCTGCATATAAATTAAATCGTTCTCTTTCTCGGCATTATTGAGATCAGACGCGACTCTGTCTCTAAGACTAGAGATCTGATGTCTCAACTGGGCTTCCAGATAGTTGCCGAGTGGAATGCTTAGTACCTGATTAGCCTGTTGTAGTCTTGCAACTTGCTCACCATATTGACTTCTTTCCAGGCAATGCGATGCTGCACGATACTGCGAGATTCCTTCAAACAAAACAACCTTAGCCTTAATATTATCTATCCACTCTGCCTTGATAGTCGAGGATTTTGCGGCCGCGGACGCACACTTCTTATACTCCTGTGCGGCACCTGACGCAAGCTTGGCTAGTAGCAGGTTCCCAATCTTTCCTTCATCACGTTGCTTCGCCCAAAGGCACTCCTGAGCCTGCGCGAGACAGAGAATTTTGAGAGCATGAATCGTAGGTTCATCCAAATCACGCGGCAAATTGCTACCCAAACTAGTGACAATTTCAGCAGCTTGGGAGAATGCCCCGGCGGCGAATTGGTAGTTATGGTAGGCCAGCTTGTAGTCTTGTGAAGCTTGAGCTGCTTGTGAAAACCTGGCAGCGACATTATATTGAACATTTACCGCATCGAACCAGAGTTTATTGTTCTTTACGACATTTGCGCTGTAGCCAAGACTAGCTTTCCATTGGAAGCAGCAAAGGTCATCAGGGAATTTGGCACAAAGCTGGAGCGATTGTCCAACATAGGAGAGCAATGGATCTGTATTGAGCCCGGGGCAGCCCAAAGCATCAATTACTGCGCGACGCATCTTATTAACCTCCTGGCAGTCCTGCATATATGGGGCACTTGTCTGGCCATAGTTTGCGGTAATATAATCATTTAGTGCCTCTCCAAGCTCAATTTGAAACCCTTCCCTATCAGGCACTGTCAACAGAGCGCTGTCCATGAAGTGATTATCAAAGTAAGCAGCCCAGGTGCAATGTCAGGGTGTTCCTACCCCCTTGATCCTCTAATATGCCCATTGCGCCCGCCAAGTTTGATGAAAGCAAGCTTCCGCCCGGAGGAGGTGGTGTTGAATTAATTGGCAAAGGTACAATTAAGAAAGATGATACTAAATCGGAAGAATCTCATAGTACAAGTGAGGAGCAATCCAACAATAGAGAGGGCAAGGCAACTCCCGGTGTGGTCCGTCTACCAGTTCACAAGGTCAAAGGACTCGGCCATGGTCCTGTGGTATTCGATTTTGAAAAGGATCCTGAAACAGGCGACTTTCATAAGGTTCCTCGTGAGCACCACTCACAAGACAAGCCCAAGGAATAGTCTCTGTAGTAATAAATAAGATCAGGATAGCTCTACCGTTTAATAATAAATATGCCGAATAGACTCGGAGCATTTTATTACTAGTTAATTGAAGTGTGCCCACAATCACATGCACGCTTCGCTTGGTCGTTACCCCAGAAAATTAGGCCTTTGCCCTTCTTACAAATCAGTTACACATCTCCCCACACATGGCAAACACTATAAAATCCAAGCTGAAAAGACTGGGAAGCAAGAGACGTAGCGACCCAGATTCTAGCACAGACCATACTGATAGCCAAACTGAATCGATTGGGTCCAGTAAAAATAGTATTCTAGGGGCACCACCAGCCATGCAGGCTCCCAGTGCCCCACGTAAGAGCGTTGACGGCTCCAGTTCCCGTGAAAGCTCCAAAGGTAGTGGCACGGTGCTTCTTAAAACACCTGGTGGAGGCCCTAAGTCTGATAATGGAGCAGCTAGTGCTGTTGCGACTACTATTCAGACACCCGCCCAGGCGCCCCTTCCGCCCGCTCGAGCCCCGTACCAATTCGCGCAATCAGTAGAACCAAGCGCTGAGAAGAGACTTCCCGTAGCGGAGCAAGGTTCCAGAAATGAGCGTCCCCAACAGCCCCTAGCCTCGCCAGCGCATGCGCCCAAACAAGTTCAGGTCGGTCGCCCCCCGCAAAAGTCAGAGACTGGCCCGGCTTCCGAGTCACAGCGGACACAAACAACATCGACACCACCTTTAAATCCCCAGTCATCCTCTCCTACCTCTCCCAAGAGTTCCGAAGCAAATTTAACTACCGCTGATACTGGCAAGCGACAGCAGCACACATCTCGGGGGACGCCAGATGTGGATGAGACACCTTTAGAAATCAAAACGGTAGGGAACAAGCAATATGTCTTCAAGCAGAATCCTGGTAGAGTTTCTCCTGGTAACCCCCCAAACCTTGCGATACATCGACCGGTATCTGCGCGCCACAGTCCCATGTCAAGCCCCATGAACAGCCGCTCGGCTTCCCCTGTACCATCTCCTCGCGTGCCAAAGCACACAAAGTTTTTGATTGATTCTAAGCATGGGCAGTCACATTCAGTTTCGGGAAGGCCATTGAGTAGGTCGTCCTCGCGCATCGCCTTACAGCGCACACCGTCTATGGCTCAGATTGCGCGGGACAATAAGTCTCATCACTCTAACGATACGCGCCATTTCTACCAGAATAGCCACTCTAACACCGGTGGACACTCTGATGCTCGGCCTTCTCTCAGCCGTAAAAGCTCTTATGCAGACGATAAGCGTGCAATGGAGTATATATCCAACAAGAATTCAGATACCACTGCTGAGAGCTCCAATCTAATGTTCCGCACTAGCTCACGTATTTGGGACGCCAACAAGGAAAGTGATATGTGGTTCAATTACGAGTCTCGTAGTCGCATCTCGAGTCGGAGAGAGTCTGTAGCAAGCTCCGATACAGACAGCGAGGAGGACGAGAATCTACACCCTGGTAGATTCATTTCTCGATCAGGCAGCTTTGCCTCCGATGAAGACGAGGAGGCGGAGTTTGCTGATAGTTATATCATTAGAGCTGCCGATTGGCTTTTGGGTATCCCTCATGACTCGCCGCACACGCTCCGCAATACCTTCAAGCGCAAACCCAAACCAATGAGTCTCCTTGATAAAAGAAGACTACGTGAGGCCAATGTAGCCACCGATCCTGCCTTTTTATTGGCAGCGTACATGTCTTTACGAGACGCAATGCTCTAGATTGCACAAAGTTGCTATCTCTCTCTCTAAAGATTAGTTAGATATATAAATACATCATTCAGCCTTGTCACCGCGACGGCGTTTCGAAGCTTCGATAATAGCCGAACGTTTACGTTTTTGGTCTTTCACAACTTTTGGAACGGTGGAAATGGGCGCACGCTCAACAGGCTGTTTGCGCTTCCGACCAGGCTTTTGCTGTAGAAGCCAGTCAGGTACATCACAGCCACTTTGTTTCATCACATTAGCGACAACACGGATAGAGTCAATATCTTGCTTTGTATAAAAAGTGACTGCTTTACCCTTGCGCCCAGCACGGCCAGTACGACCAACACGGTGCACGTAAGACTGCGCAGTTGCAGGAACATCATAATTAATTACCAGGTTCACACCATGGAAGTCAACACCACGAGCAAGTACATCGGTACAGATGAGTACCCAAACATCGCCATTTTTGAAATTGTTGATTGCGCGATCACGCTGATTCTGAGTGAGATCTGAGTGAATGACATCAACACTGATTTTGTCATATATCAATTCATGAAAAAGAGCTTTTGCTCGTTGAATGCTTTGCACAAACACGAGAATTGGCGGAACCACGTCACCTTCACGAAGCATCTGACGAATACCGCCCAATTTCCCAGCTTCATTACCACAGAATACAAGACTTTGCTCCACATTCTCAGAAGCTGCTTCTTTATATCCAATAATCGTGCGAATCGGGGAGTTCATGATTGAACTGGCGAGCTCTTCTACGTTTGCAGGCATGGTAGCACTGAAAATGGCTTTAGTGATATTGTTATTGGTACAAGAAGCGATAATTTCATCAGTCTGTTGCACGAAACCCTCGCCTAACAGCCGGTCACTCTCATCAAGAATAAGGTACTCGACATGTGAAAGATCAAGAAGTTGTTCCTTGACTGCCTCAATAAGGCGCATGGGAGTGCTCACCAAAAGGTCCATATTTGCTTTTTTACCAGCGTTGTTGTTGCGCATTTTTGAGAGCATCGCTTTGTTGAGATGGGATACCACTAGTTCACGAGGTGCGAGCTCGCTAGCTACTTGGTAGATCTGACCGGTCAGTTCTCTGGTGGGCGACACGACTAGTGCTCTCAGCTTTTTCGATTTCCCTGATAGTTTTTGAAGCATCGGTACGACAAATGCGAGTGTCTTACCAGAACCTGTGGGCGCGCAAGCTAGCAGATCACGACCCTGCAGCAGTATGGGGATAGCCTCACTTTGGATAGGTGTTGGATCACTAAATTTGTAACGAACAAGGTTACGGCGAAGATTCTCGTTGAGTTGATAGTTCTCCATGAGATCATCGAAGCTTCGGATGGGCAAGGGAATGTCAGTGCCTTTAACTTTGATTTTATTTTCGTGGCGAAACTTATCTGCCTCGGCCTGTGTAGCAATTGTGTTTTTGTGTTCAGGCTTGTTATCGGGCTTTGGGACTTGTTTACGCTTCGGTCTGCTAAAAAAGTCAGTATTTGCTTCCTCTACAGCTGCCTCATTTTTGAATATTTCTAATTGTTTCTTGTGCTTGGTTTGGATACTTGCTCCACGGGACAATAGCTTGAACACATCCATTCTAGTCTCAAGATGGGCCCAAAAAAAATTATGTGAGATTCCTAGGTTTACTCTGCAAGAGGGTGTGGCGTGCGCTGAAAAATTTCAGTGGCGGTTTAAAGCCGAGAACAGTAGATGGTATCTAACTTTGCGAGTGAAGATAAGAATTCAAGTCACTTTGGAATATATACATTAGGTTTTTTAGTACCCAACTACCCGCAACTTTGCAGACCTTGTCTCGCTCTCATCACTTCAGAAACGGTGCAGGGTTAGAGCACTTAGTAACCTATGTTCACCAAACCGTTTGCCCGGTCGTTTGTGCGCACCATGGTCGTCGTATCGCGCGGTCTTAAAAAAGATCCCGCATTATACATGAAAAGCCCTAAAGGGATAGAGTACCCTCCATCAGCACAGGTCCTCGAGCCGGTTCACAAATTTTTAGGAACAGACTACCAACTACCAGAATCATTGGTTCTTCAAGCAGTCACACATAAGTCTTTTGCACACGCCAAAACTCCTTATAATGAGAAGTTAGCGATTCTTGGTAACGAGCTTCTCAGACTAGAGAGCAGTCGGGCAATCATTGACGAGACCGGCTGTGATATTAACTCTAACGCCTTGGAGCTTCCCGCCAGCTCTCTCACAACTTCTCAAATATGCAAGCTTGCTAATATGGAGGATGCCCTGTTTTGGAAACCTGCAAACGACAGCACGAAGAGCGAGGCCACTGTTGCCTCCAGGGCCGTCAACGCTCTCATTGGCGCAATTGCCACTAAACACGGCGTTTCAAAGGCCCAGAGGTTTATTCAGGAGCGCTTGTTACAGGGGAAATACTCTGTTTTCGACATTGCATCGAAATTGTTTGTATATAAAAACTAAGTATCTATTTGGGGTATACCTCATTTATCTTGAGATCATCAACTACGATCGTAGCTGAATATAAATCAATTACCTGAGGTGATGGCGTATTTCCAGTCGTCTGGGTGAATATAACGTTCGCGATATTTGCAACTGGCCAATATGTCCGAAGGGCGAATTCTGTGCCGTGGCTGACAGAGAACTAACTTGTCGGTATGTCCTCAAGTCATTTAGGTCTTACAACCAGTATATCAGTTTGCGTAGTGCGATGTCGTTTCATTAAAGGCCCTGCACGTCTCATGTCCCCAATAAAGAAGATCTTCTACACAAGAACATTACTGAAAATTAAATTCAAACTGTTGGATCTATAAACAGAGGGTTCTAATCATATCTAAAGGGTGGTGCCCCCATAAAGGTACCTGGTCACTTCTGTCACAGGGGTATATATTAAGCTGATACGTTCCTCATGGAACATGACCTATAGGGATACGTACAGATGCAAGTATGATGCACCAAAATCATTTGCGCTAGCGACAGAAAACGCCCTTGGACAATTTCGGCACACTGGGCACTGCAATCAGATGTAATTTCCTCAGTTTAGGCTTAAATTCTGTGTGTTGAGCGCCACTTTAAGATCGGCATGCTTCTTAAGTGTTAAACTGGTTCTAGTTTGATCAAGCTATTTTTTTCTCGACGTGACAGTGCGCCACCAAAGTGGGGAGTCTAGACCTAAATGGCTGGCTCGCCCTGCAGGGGGAGCCCTGCGTGTCTATGATGATTTAATACTAGACGCGTCGAATTAGACCGCCTTTAGTAGCCGGGGATGTGCTGCAGGTTCAACTAAATTTGAATACAATTTGGAATTATGAATATGTAGATGTCAAATTACTATTTGAAAAATAGTCGCAACGCCGTCCCAGTCCCCCTTTTTCCCTAAGCCTGAAAGGTGCAGCTAAGAGGTCCCACACCCAACGTACATAGCACAGTGACTGCAAAAACTAATACTACAACACTAATCATTGACTAGATTTAAGACTTGAGTGTGTCAATCAAGGGTTAAATCGCACCTCTCAATTTTACATACGCGTATGCAGGTTTCTCAGGTTACAGTTTTCTTTCCATCCTTCAAGTCATCACTGATGGTGGAAGCTCCACAGGACATTGCAAGGTACTACCGCCGGCTACGGCAGTATGTGAAGAAGCTTCCGCATTATAACCACCGTATATCTATGAGCATTCAGAAACTCTCCAAGTTCAGCGTCAACCATCTCACAGAGCTTAGCTGCGATATCTTTGATGAAATAAATCGACGCGAGAGCGATTCACGAGAGGGTGGTCACTTACCTCCACGACAAGATATCCATCAAAAAAGAAACAACGCGCGCTATCAGTTTGGTGATCTTAGCGTGCAGCGGTTTGGCGAGATGTGCCTCGACGTAATTGCAGAATTGGACCGGCGCTACCCCTCGCTAAGATCTGGGCTTGAGTCTGTCCCTGTACCTGAAATTCCTCCCTTGCATCGTACTCGAACACTCGGTAAGAGCGCCGGCGCTGCTACCAATAGTACACCACAAAACTCGGGCGGTCTAACGGTGCCGCAGGCACCCAGCTCGGCTCCGTCTCAGAATATTAAGAATGTCAAGCAAACTGAAGTTGTGCCTACAAAAAGTACCATGGTGATGGACGATTCTGACAATGACTCCCAGTCCGATGAGTATGAGTACTATAATCCCGACCTTAGTGATTCTGCAGGGCCATCAACGCGTCAGAACTCTGCTGTTTCTAGCACACTCGGCGACCAAACTCACAATTCGATTATTTCCACCTCCAGTCTGGGGCGCACTCCATTCGAAGAACGACTCGCTGCTTCGAGTAATCTTGGCTTGGGTGGTTCATCAACCACCGACTTTCATTTTGGTGTAGAGGAGCAGCTAATTGAATCTCGCTCCTCTCGCTTGCCGCCCGCTAGAGATGCAAACCTGGATGAGCTGAATGACGTTGACCGATCTAGTCAAATAACAGTGCGTTCTCCAGACACGGACTCTGCACCTCATTTCGAGGCTCTAAATGACCAGAAAAGTCCTGTCAAAACTCTGGAAGTTCCCTCACCAAAAAATGAAGGTAACAATCGCGACTCATATGCGCCTTCGATAACAGAGTCTTTTGTGTCCAATGGATCATTAGGCTCTTTGGGTGAACCTGAACCTGACTTAGTCGAGTATGTCAACAAGCTTGAGGATCAGGTCAAGGAGCTTGAGCTAGTTAATGCCCAAACAATTGAAGAGAATCAGCAACTGCACAACATGCTAGCAGACACGGAAAATGAACGGAAACAAATAGCTCAAGAGGTGGAGACGCTCCGTGAAACTAGTGTGCAACCGCAAGACCGCTCCGCTACCCCAGACGAGCACGACCACCTTCGAGCGCAGTTACAAAAAGCTGAAGCAAAGATCTCAGCTTTAGAGGCCCAAATCGCAGCACTCTTGAATCAGCATCATGAGCTAGAAGGGAATTATGAGCAAATGAAAGCTCAAAATTCCGAGGCCCAATTACTTCACCGTAATCTGAGTGTATCTCACCAGGAGGTAGATTCCAAACATAGCCTGCTGGAGAATGAACTTCAAGACCTGAAAACAAGGCATGAAAATCTCTGTACTTCTCATGACCAGTTGCAAGACATCCACTCGAAGCTACAAATTGATCACGGCAGTCTCCAAGAGACTAAACGTGAACTTGAGTCGAGCCATGATAGCCTGAAAGAGACGCACCAAAAGCTCCAGACTGTCCATAACAAGCTTCAAGATGAGCATGCTCAACTCCAGACTAAGAATGCGGAGCTCGTGAGTAGGGCGGCGGATCTTGAATTAAATCCAGCCTTGAATGTTGCCACACTAAATGCAGAACATGAGAGCCTCACTGGCCGTCATGCAGAGCTTGAAAGACGACATGCTGTATTGGACAATGAACACCGTGGTATAAAGCAGGACTACAGTACTCTACAAGAAGCTTTTATGGATTTGCAAACTCGCTATGCTAATCTCCAGAATGAGCAGGCCACCCGGGAACCTGTTGGTCTTAACATCAAGAATTTAGGGGGCAATGAAGAGTATGAGAGTCTACTCGCCGAACACAATACTCTACTGAAAGACCTAGAACGTCAACGGCAAATAACAGAGCAGGTTCGTCAAGAGGCTCAGCGATTTCTGGCGGAAATGCGGACCATGACAGATTCACGGCCAAGCTCCCGTCTTATTAGCATACAGCAAGAATTGCAGACCGCAGAGCAGCAGGCAGCATACTGGAAGTCACGCTATCAAAAGTCAGTTGAGGAGGCAAGAATTACTCGCACACAACATCGCGAGAGTATGCTACTACAACCAAGTTCAGTAAGTGAGGCATTCTTTGATGCTGATGGGCTCATCAGCGGTGAAGTAGTCGAGAAGTACCAGGATTCGGTTACTGAGCTTCTACAGGCTACACGCGATGCACCTGATCGTATCTTGGACTTTTTACATGCAACAGTTTTGGCTACTGAAGAAGTCTTGAGCGAAATTGCCTCTGACGATACTCGTTTTGCTAAGCAAACTAGACTTGTTACGCGTACGGCAAACCAGCTCATTTCCTCGGTGCGTAACTTTTCAGAGTCTGCGCCACTGTTCCCTGTCGCGGTTGTAGCTGCAGCCTGCAGCGATTTGTCTTACGCTGTATGTGAATATCTCAAGCACACCAAGGTGAGGCCAGGTGAGTTCCTTAAGTACAAGCGTAAATCAGCCTCTGTTCCCAGGAGTCTCTCCGCCAGACAGATACAAGGAACCGAGTTTCCAAGGCCGCCATACTCTCCCGATACTCCGATGGGCCAAGGCCCTCCCGCTCCAAGTCATCAAGTTTTAAGCAACGTAAAAAATGACGTGTCCCTTGCTCATGGTGAGGTTGCGTCAACGAGTGGCATGACGGCACATACTGAGCATCAGAACCGCCAAACGTCTCCGCAGAGGAATAGCACCTCTTCGCCGCCCTCCACCCGCAGGAGAATCTCTAGCGGTTATACCGGAGGTCCATCAGCCAAGCCTTCTGCAAATCGCTCATCTATCCATTTATCGCCCGCTCGTGAAGCAGTCCATGCGGTAGGGTCAAAGTTGGACGGAGCCCGGTCAACTGCATCTTCAACAGCTTCTCAGAAATACTATCACCATGCGAGTGAAAGTTCCAGAGCTGCAGATATTCCACCCCAGCGGGCCAGTGTAAGTGCTCACAGCCCCCCTCAAAATTCTTCTGAGCGCGACTCTCAGGCTGCCTATAGCCCTAAGCAGGCATCTTCAGGTGAAGCAAGTCGCCACAGCGTCAACAAGCGAATTTCATCTCAATTTGGAGGAGAGACTAGTAAACCCCCAGGAACTCCCAGCTATACGGCCGACACCAGTATATCCTCTGAACAGCTCGGGTCTTCGCCAACATACACTGTGGAAACAGCTCGCGCCATCCAATCATCACCAGTTCGTTCTGTTCAAACGATAAATGCGTCTCGTGTGCAATCTTCTCATGCTACCCCCGTTCAGGTATCCAATGACTCTCCAATAAGCGAGAGGGGCGTGAGCAGTAGCAGAAAGCCCCTAGCGGTAGATACTGGGGCTGATTCTGGGGCAGCTAACGGTGTTCCTCTTACTCCTGATGCATCCAAATTTGGTAGTGCGACGACTATCGAGTCCAAAACCCCGCAACGTTCATTAGAAGTCAGAGACGACTCGCCCACCACTCCCAGTATAAGGCGTAATAATGAAGGTCAGATCAATGCTGATAGTACTGTTGCGGAGTTGCAAGCTTACCTTGAAGAACAAACATCAGAGACAGTTGATAGCATCCGTGAGCTATTGAGTGGTATCAAAGTAGACGCAGTCGTTGCAGAACTTAAGCCACGCGTTGACAGTATTGTTTATTACGTTGATCTAATGGTGTCTACCACTGGTGCTTGTATGAAACGCACAGAGAACTGGCTCCTCAAGGACAAGGGCTCTTTTATTCTCCAGAACTTGGACGACTGCTGCCGCCGTATGCGCTCGTTGAGAGAGAATCTGGACCATTTTGACTCTGACGACGTAGCACCTCGCCCTCTGAAACAAAGATTAGCGGGAGTTTCTTTCGATATGGCCAAATGTACCAAGGAGCTGGTTAAAACCGTCGAAGATGTGAGCCTGAAGAGCGAACTGGAATCAATTGATGCTAGGCTACAAGGAACTGCCTAATTCTGAGATCTATTTATTTAGTGTAGTTTTATATGATAATGCAAAACGATAATTTACTCTACAGACTTGCGAAGCTTCAGATATTGAGAATTGTCTGGTAACGTGGGGTGACCATCTTTTCTGCGATACTTTTCTCTGATGATGGGAGTGTAGGCTGCTTTGACACCTAAATAAAAAAGCCCAGCATTAATTAACCAAGCGGCAATAACCCCCAAGTGTAACGGAAGGAAAGAATCTGTCCAGATACCAACTGCAACGATGTTGACAGCGATGTGGGGTGTCATTTGAGTAAAAATGGCAGAGTTGAAAAGATAGCTGCGGTCGGTATGCCAAAGATGATAAAGCGCATCTGGTGAGAATAAAGAGTAGATCCAGAAGATGTTAAGGAGATCAAGCACCAAAAGCAAGCGGCTAAAAATAGCGTGAGTGCGGCTGGAACACTCTGCCACATCTAGAACAACGCCACTTACAGTAGTATTCACACCAGCAAGTATTGTTATCCAGATCCAATAAATCACATCTGATGTGTTTGTACCAATAACAGCGATCGCAGAGCGCACAGACAAAATCGGTACGAAGGGTCCAATGAAAAGCCACAAAAGGGCGTATGTGACACCGATTTCGTGTTTTGTGATTCTTCCTGTATACTGTGCCCACCAATTTGCGCAAACTGCAATAGCAGCTACAAGAATTGCGCTAGAAGCAACCAATCGGGCTGACATGATGGGACTGAAGAGGTCGCGACGCCCGTCCGGGGTAGTAAGCACTGTGATCTAGTGGAAGCATTCTTGTCCTCTTCACGACTACCACAGCCTGTTTCCGTTGAGATTTTTTTTTCTTTCCACTCCACATAAGAACCTGTAAAAAATGTCGTCATTGGGTGAGCTCATGCGCCAGCAAATTCACGAAAGGTGTACCATCTCGCGACTCTATTGTGAGTTGTTAGAGAGTGCGCCGCCCACTCCCCGTATCGTAGGCGCTGCACATGACTGGACTCTCCGCAACATTGAGACACTGGTCAATGATATACTCTACAATGAGCCCAAGGGCAAGCCATTTGAGGGCCTCTACTCACGCTATTTTGTCGACTCTGGAATGGACCCTGAGCGTCTTCATGAGCTAGTTGCGAAGCTCGCGGATGCTCTGCACGAGCATGCTGCCGTCTCAGTTCGTATCGAGCAATACGGTAAAGGTGTTATCTAAATTATATAGAATCTGAGCGACAATCCCTGCCCTCTTTCCCCTCTGCTTATGGAACAGTTTCAGCTCCAGGAGCCAGCAGCACCCACCCTAGGATTTGTTCAGGGGCTTGCTCTCGTAGTTGGTGTTCAGATTGGCTCAGGAATTTTTGCTTCTCCGGGCAAAATTGCCGCTAATGCAATAGCACCCGGAAATACCTTGATAGTGTGGGCAGTATGTGGGGCTTTATCATGGACAGGTGCGGCATCATTTGCGGAGCTGGGCAGCTGTATTCCTGCTAATGGAGGGACACAAGCATATTTGGAAAGGATATTCGGGCAATATGCAGCTTTCATGTACACTTGGGCAGCCACGTTTCTCCTGAAACCAGGTAGCCTGGCTATTACTGCCCTTGTGTTTGGAGACTACACCCTATTTGGATTTCACAGTCTTTGGGCAAAAAAAACGGCAGCAGTTCTGGTTGTATGGGTTTGCACAGCTCTAAATTGTTTCGGGCATGGTGAACTGACCGGCACCGTATTCCTTGTAGTCAAACTTGGACTCTTGGCGTTCGTAGGGCTCGCTGCATCCATTAACTTGCGCCATGGTATCGAGGGCCAATTAGCTATTCCTCCGCTGTTTACAAGTATGCCACTGGCAAATATATCCTCTGCATTATATGGGGGCCTCTGGGCATACGATGGATGGGACAACTTGAACTTTATGGGCGGTCAGGTACGAGATAAGAGTACCATACCGAGAGTTATATCGTGGAGCATGATCATAGTTATTTCATCGTACATTGTAGCAAACTTGGCCTACTTTAGCGTTCTCAAAACTCTCCAGGGAACTACTGTGGCAGTCGCGCTCATGCAACACTCACTTGGCAGCTGGGCTGCTCATGCCACTGCATTATTGATCGGGGGATCGTGCTTTGGTTCCATCAATGCATCCACTTATAGTACGGGTCGCATAATACAGGCCGCAGCTGAACAACGTCTGATGCCTCAATTCTTTGCTAAAACCACCAAGCATCAGCCGGTAAGAGCATTCATTTTTCAAGCTATCCTCACCACCCTCTTTGTGTTGTTTGGGGAGTTCAGCTCACTGGTAGACGTTTATGGTGCTGCTGCGTACTCTTTTTTCTTGGCATCTGTTCTTGGCCTACTCTATTTCAGGTATAGAGAACCTACAATCGAGAGACCATTTAAGGTATGGCTGTCAACGCCAATTATCTTTTGCATCGTATGCTCTTTTCTTATTGTTTCGACGATCGTCAGCAATATCATCCAAGTCGTTGTGCTCTCGGGCTTTGTTGCTCTGTCCGTACCCGTATTATATCTTCATAAACGCTTCCGTGCTGAATCTGGCTTCGAGGCAGTATCCACAGGGGACATAAACACTAAATAGTCGCTCGTATTTATTACCAAGAGCTCCCGCTCGCTTCTCCCACCATGATATGACAACTTACTGGGACATCAATGAAGACGACGTTTATGTTCAAGTTTTCAATAAAATATTTGATGAGATTGATTTGAAATTCTTGGACCAGGCCCTTGTGGAGTGTTATCAAGAGCTACATGTTGAGTCGCGATACTTGGTCACCCGGCTGTTTTACCGAGCCTTAAAATTCGTCCCAAGATCTAGTCTAGGGAAATATCTTCCTGAAGATAGCCTTCAGAGCAGAATCGATGAGTTACTGGCGAATGGCTTTTTTTTAAAGCCCAGTAAACCAGAGCAAGTACTCGAGGCCGCTAGCTTGAAGGAATTGATCGACTTGGCGATACAATTCGGGGTCAAGTCGACTAAAAAAGTCGAGATTCAGGATGAGCTACTAAAAAAGTGTAAAGTCAGACAATTTTTCGGTCAGAAGCCACTCTCGCAGCGGCTTGTAGATGTATTTCTACAAACACACCATTACTATAAGCTCTCAGAGCCATTGGCGGCTGAATTACAGAAAGCCATGTTTCTGTACCTCTTACCTAGCTATGGTGCCAGTAGCGATGTAGTGGTCCGGAAGAACATGCGTCTTGTGAGATTTCTAGACTACGAGTATTACCCACAAAAAGAACGTCCACTTTTTGAGTCAAAAGAACTTTTCGAGAGCTTCTATGAGTCGCGAACTACAATTTTAGATCCTCTTGAGGAGGCGAGTAGTATTTCTAATGATACTCTTGAGCTGATAGCACTTGCCCCCAGGTCCGGTTCAGGGCGATATTCTTCAGCTTATGTTCTCGGAAGAGCCACACATTTGGCTGCTCGTTTACTAGGCAAACAAAGAGATTTTATACTCGAGTACGAATGGACAAAAAGCTACTTAAATCAAGCTATACATCGCGGCAAGCGGAGCGAAAATTGGATTAGACTTCTTCTGTTAGAACTCAAGTTTTTTGATGAACAAAGAGATGCTGCCTGGCTACGACGTGGCTTAAATACTTATTACGACGCTCTTGCTGAGGTTGATGAGGTGTATCTTATTGACCTGGAGCGCAAAGCACAACGACTGGCACCACTTCTCGCTAAAAATGGAGTTGTGGCACCAGAGTTTGTATTTACACCCAAAACGAAGATACCTGTGCGCGTAGAGACTGCAACTCTCAACAAAAGTATCAGTAACCGTACATCCTGGGGCGCGGACAAATTGACAGTCGAAGAAACTGCTCTTGGAATCTACGCACAAGAAGGGTGGGAGGGGGGACACTATGAGAACGGAGTCATAAGTACATTTTTCATGCTTCTTTTTCATGATATCTTGTTCACCCATCGTGAATCCTTTTTGAACGATATACAAAGCGGGCCAATGTCAATTCAGCGAGTTCTAGACACAGCTGAAGATGCGGTCGCCGCTAGACTTGAGGAGGACTTTGGCAAACTGATCGCCCAAGCATATTCAATGTTTGCAGAATCCCAACCCCACATCGCAGGTGTCAACTGGAATATCCCCCTCGAGTGCTTGTTGGCAATAAGCAAGCACCAAAGCTGCAAGCAGCTGATAAGAAAGCTGGTCAAGCGATACAGGATCAGTGGGTTTACAGATTTGACTCTTTGGAAAGATAATTCGGTCAAATTTGTGGAAGTGAAATCCACTAATGATGTCGTGAGTGATACTCAGTACATTTGGATGAGAACGCTGCTCGAGCTTGGTATGAGTGTTGAGATTTGCAAAATTATGGACTCTAGCAAAAAGAGGAAACGTGTGAATAGCAAAATAGATTAGTTATACTTATGAGGGATCCGTAAAAGCCTACTTTTTTAGATATTTTCCATTGGGTAACATTTTTTTATTCTTGTTCCATATATTCCTCTTCCTGAACGAGCTCAAGATCGTCACCGCCAGCGACCTCATGCTGCTGGTACTCAGCGATGAGATCTTGGATGTTTGACTGAGCCTCAGTGAATTCAGACTCATCCATGCCCTCATTTGTGTACCAATGAAGGAAAGCCTTGCGGCGGAACATCTGGTTGAATTGGTCATGCACGCGGCTGAACAGCTCCTGAATAGATGTGGAGTTAGCTACGAAGGTGGCAGCGATCTCACCATTAGCGGGGGGGACTGAGCAGCTACTCGTTTGGACACTGTCGGTAATCCAATCGACGAACTGAGACTCATTGCGAGACTTAACTTTTTGCATTTCATCCTCAACTTCCTTCAACGACACTTTACCACGGAAGAAAGCAGCACAAGTCATGTATTTACCCTTGCGAGGATCCGCACCAGCCATAACGTTCCGACCGTCAAAGAGCTGCTGGGTGAGCTCGGGGACAGTATACTTCGTGAACTGGCGGCTTGTGGCAGCCATCAAAGGAGCATAACCAACAGTGAAGAAATGCAAACGGTTGAATGGGATCAAGTTGACAGCCAACTTACGGAGATCGCTGTTGAGCTGACTAGGGTAACGCAGAGATGTAGTAACTCCAGACATAACCTGAGCAACAAGACGATTAAGATCCTCGTACTTGGGATGAGGAACCTTGAGGGTATTTTGATAAATTTTGTACAATGCATGGTTATCCAAGCAAAAAGTCTCATCAGCATGCTCGACGAGTTGATTCATAGCCAAAATAGAGTTGTAAGGCTCAACAACAGTGTCTGAGTCTGAACTCGGCGCAACTGAGTAAGTTGCGAGCATGCGATCATTGTACTCATCCTTCAAGCGCTGAACAAGCAATGTTCCTAAACCAGAACCAGTACCACCACCGAGTGAGTGGGTCATTTGGAATCCCTGAAGGGACTCACATGCCTCGGCCTCACGACGCAAAACATCAAGAACTTGGTCGACCAGCTCAGCTCCCTCGGTATAGTGGCCTTTAGCCCAGTTGTTACCGGCGGACGCCTGCGCATAGATGAAGTTATCGGGACGGAACAAGTCACCGAGGGGAGAAGAGCGAACTGCGTCCATGGTGCCGGGCTCGAGATCGACCAGGATAGAACGGGGAACATATTTGTTACCTGTCTCCTGATAGTAGACATCAAGTTTCTCCTTGGTTAGGTCATTTTTGCCTACGTGGTGGCCAGAACCATCGATCCCGTGTTCCTTGGAGATAGTTTCCCAAAACGCGCTACCAATCTGGTTACCACACTGTCCAGTACTAATATGAATGATTTCACGCATAGATTTTAGGAGTTTACAAAGACAATGACGCGCCCATATTTGTTTACGTCCCACGCTCACGCCGGGTAACTTCATCACGTGAACTTTCTTGCATAAGGAGATGAGAGGGGGGCTTATCATCCTGTCACATTGAGGCAATATCTTGATATATAATAAATAATTGTTACAATTAACCGCGGCGAGCAGGATACATTTCCATGATCGCTTTGGCGTTCGCTAAATTCTTGGCTCTTTCGCGTTCCTCCCAGAGTCTCTTATTTTCCAGCTGCTGATGCAAATCCACTTCATATTCATAATGGCTCCGCAGTAACGGCAGCCAATGGCTATGTTGTTTGCATCTATTGGCATCTTTAGTGCATTGATTGTCTTCACCACCTGCAAGCATATCATTAAACCCGCACACTTTGTTCTCCTTGGCCTCGCCAACTTTCTCTATTCTGGCGAGCATCTCAAGTGCATGCGGCTCCGTAATCTCTGAATTTACCATTTCTTGTTGATTAATGTTGAACACAAATTCCCGGAACTGCTCAAGTGTGCCTGCTCTTGCTAAAACAGCACCCAGTTGTTGACGGGTCATGCCGTATATCTTATCGGCATTGTCGTTGAAAAATTGCTCCTCGTGATCCTTTGAACAGAACTTGAATTTGAATTTTTCGCTTGCAGCGCGTGAACACCACTCTAGGCGGCACTTGGCGTCCCACACTGGCAGAAACCCCTTCTTCTGGCAGTTCAGGCAATAGTAAACTTTATTGAATTTGAAGCGGTTTTCGTCCAAGCCCAAACACATCAGATGTGCTCTGACCCCACAGTTGCTGCACTCGCATAGGGAAGAAGGCAAGTTCTCATTTTGGCAAAAACACGTCTGGGACATGGATCAATAATAAGTCAGGCGCGTGTGTTGCCACTCGGGTATTTAAGGTGAGTACCTCAGTGTCTCACCCAAATCCTGGAGCTGGGTCGATTTTTCTCATCATTCAAATGCTAAATCATATTTATTTCTATAATACAAAGGCGAGGGAACAAACAAATATAAAAAACCTTCTCTCACTTATGCCAGTATCCTTTATTTTCTGCGCGCATGCGATTGATAATTCCGACCCATTGCTTGACTTTTGCCTGAGGAACACCCTCATCTTTACATAGATCTAAAGCCCACTGAAGCCGGTTCCTGCTACCTCCTGGTTTGGACAATGCCCGTTCCAAGAGACCGTCAACAATGGCGGCAGCGGCTTTAGGTCCTAAAGAAGCTTTTTGGCCTCTCAAGAGTTTCTGTACACTATTGATGCCTAGCATTGATTGACGATCGGATATCTTCCGCTGTTTGCTCAGCAATATGACCATACGCTGGAGAACAGATGGGGGAAGATAGACTCGAGGAACATTGGTGATCCATGTCATCAAAGGGATGCTGATGGCTGGAAAATCCCTGCAAACTTGGAGCAACAGCTTGTAAAAGATCCTAGGCTCCATTTTAACCGTCGATTGGGCGTGCAATACTTGAATGGCCTGGGTATAATTCTTATGTCGGATGAGCATTGCAATCATAGTCATTGTGACTTGCGGACTGGGTGTATGATACTCGTACAATGAATCTATGGTTTTTTGAGCAGTTTCACAATCCCAGCTTTGGAATATCTCGTCGATTAAAATCCCCAGTGGCTTTGTGCTAGGGCTCGGTTGAGAGCCTATTTTTTCTGACATTAGTATCATGCCACCAATAAATAATTTCAAGTCCATAGCTTGGACGACAGTATCCGGTGATACATTATTTTTAACCCGTTGCCGCTGGACTTTGAGCACATTTGCTCGAAGAAGGGTCGACACTGCCAAACTAGAGGATGATGCTAGAGCCATATAGCGTAACTGCTCAAAATGCGGTCTTTCAATCAAAAGATGTGCGATTTTGGATTGTGTTACACGCGCAACTTCACCAGAACCGCTTTGTTCCCATGCGAGCAGCAGAGCCCACAAAATGTTAGGGGGAGGCTCCGCTCGTATTGCCCTGTCGAAAACCCTCTCGAGCAGATTTTGTGGGATTGCTTTTATAACTGCCACTACCAGTGTTGTGTCAACGTGCGAAGCAGTGGTAAAAAGCTCGTCGCTTCCTTCCTTCTTTTGACCCCACGCAGTCGCCAGGAGAGCGCGTGTCAATAATGATGAGGATGCAATCAAACCCTTACCAGTTTTACATATATTTGCAACCTCATACGTCATATCGAGCTCCATTGCTTTCTTTAATGCAGCGGATAAAGTTTCAGGACAATATGCATTTTGTTTAGCAGCGAGACGACGCCTCGTTTTCTGGAAGGTCTTGCGTGTGCTTGCTTGAATTATAGCCATCACGTGGTCACGGTCTGCCTTCTGAAACACTACGTCCGAGACTAGATCGAAATTCGACTTCGCAAGAATAGATATAGGCTCAGCGCCTGCCAATTGTCCAATATATCTTCTGAGTATGTTGGTTGCCTGCGCAGGCTCAGCCTTTTCAATAATTAGCTTCAATATTCTGGTTTTGAGCCAGACAGAACTCGATTTAGACCAGAGAATCTGAGGAAAGTGAATATCATGAGAATCGAAAATGACTTGATCCCAAAACCGTGCATCGAACTCAAGTCCTTCGAGTGTGTTCACTAGCAAAAATTCGGCTTTTATATCGGCGCCCCTAACTAGTGCCTCAAGCCCCAGTTGTGCAATGCAATATTTGATTTCCTGGGTGCCATACTGAGATTTTGTGTGGGGAAGAATCTGTTCTCTGAAATCCTTTTCGAACCGATCAATGCTCGTGGATGATGTGAATATATGTGCTGCTTGTGAATACCTCTGCGTTTTAAGCAGCATTGGCAAGGATTCGTTTCCTTGGTGGATGTATTCCTGCCCTTTCTCGAAAGGGGGCTCGCCAAGGTTTGGCAGAAGATCACGTATTCTTGAAGCCAGTGAGTATCTCTGTCGTGAGACAGTACCCACTGATATTACCCGTAGTCTTGAGGACACTCGCGCCCCTAAGACTCGGCTCATAGAAGATTTATTTAGCCGCCACAAAATATTGTCAGAATCAGTGGCAAAACTACCGGACATCAAACAGGTGGTGAGGATAAAAAAGGCTCGCACATGTTCAGCTCCGTCAGGCATGGAATTAAATTATATGAGCAGGATTTACAGGAAATTGATTTTGCACGTGGTCTTTTGTGAGAATAAGGGGCTCGAGATCCGGTTTTTCAAGATAATAAGCCAAACTCATATCCTACACGAGTAAACAAAAATGAGCCAGAAATTAACGTATTTAACTGACGTGTCTGGTTCTTCCAAAGTTTGTTATCACCTGGATCGCGCCAAATGCAGTGCTCCCCTCCCAACTATGATAATATGCCGCCATAATTCATGGCGAATGCATGATACAGGGCATTCAGAAGATCACTTTGGGCAGATAAATCAATTTCACTGGAACTTTATCGTTTCTGTTTTTTTCCACCCATGAGTTGGGACCAAAGATCGTCTCTCACCCTTGTCTGCTAGCCATAGGGTTATTGAGATGTTTCATATCGATCCATTACCTTTCTAACTAATAATACAACATAAATGAATCTCCAAGCCACGAGTTCACATTTCGATCTTTAATTCTAATTCGCTGCTATTATCTCCAGTATCACTCCAGCTGCATACCCCTCGCCCTAATCGTCTTATCTCACGAGGAGTATAAAGGCTTACTGAGGACACTGGTGGCGTCAAAATGGAATGGAACGAGGCCGCCAAGAGGCCTGAGGAAGACAAAGAATTTCGCGATAAGGAAGCCATTTTCGCACCCGTAATGTCCCCTTCATGGTCGCGTGCTAGCGCACGCCGTGCTGCAGAACTTGGTAAGGAGAAAGCCAAGAAAGAAGGAGGCAGCTCTCTAAAAGACAAACTCAAAAACGTTTTTAAATAGTTTGCAAGTATTAGGTAGTCCTATTATGTGATAATTTTCCAAAGACGTGGGTTCAGCACTGGCGAACACGTATAATCCTTCGCACGCGTTAGTGTTTGAGGTGATGGATCCTCTGGTAAAGTCTCAGCAGTCCCTCAATACCAACAAGGGGATACTCACATCGGAAGACATACGTGAAACCAGGTCACAGACTCCAAGTATCAGTGCAGCTAATCTGGGGAAGCGAATGCAATAAGGTTTCGTCAAAGCACTTCCTCAATAGCCTAGACAGATATACTCTCGGGATGCAAATATACCGGGCCACTAAGATTCACAATGATTCATCTCGTGACTCTCATATTGTCGTTCCGATGTAAAGATATTGCAAGAAAGCAATTGTCTGGAACGATCACTGGTTACCGACAGACCTCGTTTGTCTATGATATTGGAGCAGAGCTTGAATGTATATATGAACTGTTCTGAATAACGGTTGGGCTCTTTCCTGGATGGACTATTTCCCTCGAACAATAAAATTCGGGATCGATGGTCCTAAATTTCATGTGTGTGCATAGCGCGAAGTCATTGCGCGTTCACTCCCTATTTCGCAAATTAAAAAATGAAACCTATCCTAGACTTGAATAGTGTAATACTAGTACTACTGAGCTAAACTATAGGCAAATTTTTTTTTTCATTGATGCTTCAGGTATTTGTCTTCAAGCCTGGTTAGACTTCCCACACAGGCGCCGCAACAACACGCCCACTATAAAAGAGAGCGTCCCTCGGTTTTTAAAGCCACTGTTATGCGTCCATATCCTGATAGCAGAGGGCAATAAATTCTGCAGTTCAATCACAATTGTTAGCAGTGTAATACAATAGGTCACCGGATCGTACTGCGAAGCATAGATGTTTGTACGGTCTTGAGTGGGTTGAGGTATAGGCGAGTAACACATAGGTTGGGAAAGCCCGACAGCAAAAGGTACGAGTCTGCTTGCGCACACTAAGGGGGCAATGAAATCCCAACTTTTTTTGCATTCGGTCGGCCTCAGAATGATCTGTGCCTGGTCTCGTCATACTGTGCCAGAAAGAGCAGTTGAGGTAGTAACTATAGAGCTTTGAGTTTAAAACTTTAATCGTGCGTGAGACACGCATGCTTTGTCGACCCGGCTAGCGCTCAGGATCTCCGCCTGCTGCGGATTTCTCGCTTTAAAAACCAAACGAGGAAGTGTTTATCAAGCTGGATGCCTAAGATAGCTGTGAGAGGAAATAGTACATGCAATGCAAGGGAAAGCGTGTAAGACTTGAGGCTGGCCAAATGTACAAGAGTATTGCGCTCTGAGCAGTTCTCCCAAATGTATGATAAGATGGAAACCATAAATTTCAAGTCAACGTGCTATTTTTACAATATAGGCTAGTGCACTAGCCAGGGTTGGTAAATATATCTCACAGTAGCTAAAGAGGGGGGACACATTGTTGTGCAGGTATCTTCTTGCATCTCCAACAGCATAGCAAGGCTCTGTTAAAAAGCCAACCCACAATAGATGCCAAAATAATCGCCAGATATCCTTTTTTATTGGAGCTCAAATGTAAGACCAAAACGGCGCTGCGGTAAGATGCATGTAACTTACATATTTAATCGGCTGGCTGGCCGTAGAGTTTCGGGGGAGAAATAGGATCAGATACTATTAAAACCAGATATAGAATTAATTTCCTGCATGCCAGGGTAAAATGTTTCTCCATAGATACATGTAGATCGTTAATTTAGCTAACGCTTATCTGGCCACTAATGGCCGTGATGCATGTATCATGTCGGTATTATCCAACAGATTCACACAACAAGGGAGAAATCCTGATTATATCATCGCCACATACGACCACAGACTCATCATCTTAAAGTATCTTAACAATACACATCATTTTCTGTTATCTCTCAAGTTGTCTAATATTTTAATGTGTGGGTTATTCGTGTCACGTACCAGTTCTCCATAAGAATCTGAATGTGATATCTCGCCGACCAAAAGGCGCATTTTTACCTTAATATGTCAAGATAAATCTCATCCGTAATATATTCGAAAACCAGGCCCGCATGGAGCTGCCCTTGTAGACTTTCATGTTTAGAGCGGGGTTTTTTAGGGCTATATCTCATTGGGTTGTATATTAATGTCTTCTATTCTATAGGCAGTGGCCTCATTTGAGCTCAGTGTTATAGTTCATTGAACCCTACTCGTTGGCTTCTTGCTCTGCGGGTCATTGCTCAGGGTTCGTATTTAGTTCTTGCTCTGAACTTTTCTAATGTATATATCAATCACACCCCTTCTGGTTTTATTTTATCACTGTCATCTCTTTTTTTTCAAGTGTTAGCGCTGACTCGTCAATGTGTGCTAGTAGGATCGGTGCCAGGATTTTGGCTGTATCATAATAGCTCGGAAGTGGTTGCTTATGAAGTGCCATAACGCTTTAAATGAGCAAATTGTCATTTAGCTAGATCTATGTGGTTTCCATATCCTCATACTACCTTAGCTTGTCGGTACTAAATTGGCCTTCAATCGATGGGAGGGAGATGTGATACTAGATGTTGTATATAGGGTATATAAGTCAGTGGATCTTCTGAATCCTTTCTTCACAAAGTACCATGCATTTCAAGTTATCCTTTTGCAAGATACTGGAATACATTGACAAACAATTGGATGGCCCACGAACCGCCACCCCTGAAACCTCGTTGAACATACGAATTGTAGGTGCGATGTTTATTATAGCGCCTGGCGTCATCTTGGCTTCTATGGGCACCCAAGAACATACGAGGCCCAGCATCTGGTTGCTAGGCTCAAAACATGCGTTAGTGATCTCCTGAACACTGTTAGACTCGTGGTGGGCCTTAGCAGCGCTGATAACAGGCGCATAGGTGACCAGAGGGA